>CACSLK010017620.1:1314372-1329393 GCA_902706635.1 Striga hermonthica | reverse complement strand
ATATATTTTATAAACAAAATTTATACTATATATATTTTTTTACATTTGTATAGTTATCCTTAACGAATCGAATATCGAATTTTGAATCGAATAACTACAAATTTGAATTTTAAATTCGTTTAACTTTCGACTATAAAACATTATTCGTATTCGAATTCGAATCATGAATATCGTATCGAATAAAAAAAAAAATCGATTTGTTTACAAGCATATGTTCATATCCTTACAAGCAGCAATGGGATCAGTACTAGTTGATCAATCAAATGAGTCCAAGATGATTCCGCATAGTACAATGAAAAGCTTGATCGGATTCTCGCTATACTGACATCCTAAGCAACCCGAAGGAAAAATCTTGAGGTCGGAATCGAGAGCCTAGCTGAGCGCATTCTAGTTATGGAAGATCGAGTTTACAATTCTTCCACCAATTCCCTTGTGCAAAATGAACCTTGGGAGGACACTTTGACGTATGACGAAAAACTCGATCTCATCCTACCTCGTATGTCGGCTCAAGCAACTAAACTGAAAAAGATTAAGATTGGGTGTTCTTGATTAGTGGTAAAATTGGACTGTATGACAGAGCGCATTCAATTCGTTGAGACACGAGACCATGAGCCCATTATCGATGACCCCCATCATACACCTGGTACCTGGACCTGTAAGTCGATGCAAATGGGCGAGCTTGATGACGAGGAGGATGTGATCCCACATGTCAAGAGTGATACAACGTGGAGGATATTCTTGAGCCCAATCGAGAAGACCTTGAGTTTACATATTCTCAAGTTTCTCTTTCCATCACGGAGATTGAGCGTCCACCTTCCGAGCTATTACCCTGTGCTACTAAGTGGGTCGAATTTAGCTCGACTTGCTCCCAGAATTTCCTTTCAATAGTGAATTAAAGTTGATGTGATGTGTGAGAAAGATTGGTTGATATTATTTACTTATATTGACAATATTAAAAATTGTGGGGATAAAATTGAATAAAATTTGAGTCTTGATCGATTTTTGTACTGTAGAAACTATATTCAATCGCTTCTTAAAAGTCTAAAAATGTTAATGGAAAATTTTGCCCCTGCCCACGGTGGGCAGTGCCCACCACTTTGTTTTATATGAAAAACGTATTCTGAGAATACGTTTTTCAATTAAATTAATTGAAAATCGTATTCTCAGAATACGTTTTTCATGTAAAATAAAGTGGTGGGCAGTGTCAACCGTGGGCAAGTGAGCGAGACTATGTTAATGGATATACCAAAATTCTACAATATTAAAAAGTTTTTAAATTTCAATCGAATAGAAATCCTTCAAACCGGTGGAATGGAACAAAACAATACACCCTCCTAATAACAGGAGATGTACGGTAGCCTTGCCGTCGTCACCACCGGAAGCCATTCTCCCCGTCGAGTCGACATTCAAGCATTAAAACTATGAATTTCTAGGTTTCTCACTCTTTTTATTCTATCGCCGGTCTTCATGATTGATATGCTCTGTCCATTCTACTCCAATAATTTATGGCGATTTACGCAGTGTTTCTTCGAGATAGGCAATCGAGAGTCTCAAAGCAATGCGCGCCGAAAATTGTTGGACTGCGCACAAGGTACTTTCGCTTCATTACTGTATTTTCTTCGCGATATGAGTCTTATTTGTTTGAAGATTTTGAAGTGATGATCTTGTTAAGTATGAAAATAGATATGGATGATGGATGAACGAGATTCATGTTAAGAGATTTATGGTGAATGATTACCATTATTCATGAGATTAAAGCCCTTGCTGTGTATCATATACGCTAACATGACCAAATGCATCACTTGTTTCGTCGTACTCTATGTTATCTAGAAAATCCAGTCATCAAAATATCAATCATTTTAAGTATATGCTCCTGAATTTTCCCTGTGATTCATTTCTCGGGGTAGCAAAAATCATCTAGAAATTCAAGAGCAATGAAAGTCTCTGACTTGTTAGCTCAGGCAAACTACTCGAATGGAAGCGCCTTCTGTTACTTTTCTCATCCTCGTTTGCATCGTCAAACATGTAAGAGTGTAGATTCAGAACTGATTATGAGATTTTTCATTTCATCTCAGTATTTCCCCAGATGACAAATACTTTCCAATATTATTAGAAACTCGCTCAATTTTGTTTCTAAAATCAGCGGTGTGAATGCCATTTGGTCTTCTATTCGTTGAGTCTCCCGATTAAAGAAAGCAGATATGAAAATTAGCTGTGAGAATGTGATTGTTTTTCTATTTCTTGAGCTCCGATTAAAGAAAGGAGATGTATTACTATTATGAAACACGTAGTTGGTGAAGGTGCAAAACGAGGATACTGTGCGACTTGAGAAAAGAGTAGATATATCATAAAGAATGTAATATTTATGACATGTGCATGCATTAAGTCAAAAACCGAAACTTGTTTAACAAGGAAACAAATTTATAACATAAATATGCCCCAAAGCTTACTTTAGACATCCATATTCAAGTACCAAAAGGAATGATTACTTTAGGCCATTATCCATACTAATTTCTCGGTACGAATTTCTAAATTGATTATCCAAGACCATCTTCCGTTATATGGTAATCAACTTCATCATCGTAAAATTCTTCAAAGGCATCCTCTTTCTCTTATTCACTAATTTCTTCAGTGTTCAGCAGCACTAGACTTCCTCTTCTTCAAGTTCACCTTATTGGTCACAAAGCATTGAGAAGTGCTAATCCTCTTTTAGGAATTTTGCCATATTTTTAACTTGGTTAGGTCTTGCACTTGGTCCAGTAATAGAAAGAGCGTTTTTACTCTAATTGGATTGTTGTTCATTAATTTCTTGTATTTATTATATGTTTAATAAGTGAACACCTTAGAGTCAGAACCCGAAAAACTTAGACCATCTTTAAAATATCTGTATAGCCCACTTAAGTTTAAGACTCTAGGACAAGACCCAACTTAATGGAAAAATGGGGCATTTTGGAAAAAAAGGAAACACCCTAGACTTCCATGATGTGTGCCTTATCGTGCCTTACGAGCCTATGTGTAGGTGTGCTCCTGTCTGAAACCTAGCGCCTTAAAGGCCATGAGCGCAAAATTCTTTGCCTTGTGTGGATCTGCCAATTATAATTTAATGGAGGCTCTAGGTGGCAACCACATAAGATTTAACATAGATTTTTCTTCTTATGGTTTCAAGACGTCATTATTTGACTTAAATCTTTTTATTTTTCTTACTCAGGTAATCTTCATCTTCCCACCAAACCATATATTACACACACTGAACATATTAGTCAGGATACTGATGGATATTTAAATTGGATATTATGTTATTTAGATTATATTTGATTTTTTTATTTATTTATATAAATTTAAAGTTACTATAAAATCTGCTTCATGTTTGGAAAGGTTATTAGGTGGCTAAATTGATATGAAAATTTGAATTTAATATGTCTTTCTTCTAGTTTTTATGTTCTATGCTAAGATTATACATAATATCGTTTGTTGTCACCTTATTCATTCGGTTTGTGCATGCGTCAAATATCTAAGTCTTTCATGTTATTGGGAGAATTAGGAGCTCATGTCTTAAAAATATGTTGGATAATATTGCATGATTGAGAAACGCCCTCCCAGAATGTCCTTCCATGCCTCTTCCTTCCATGGTGGGATTTCCGCCTGCCGCCATCGCCAATGATAATAACATTGAGATGCAGTGGCTTAATTTTGTGGACATTTCACATTGGTTTTGTTGAACGCAATGCAAATGTACTAAAGACTAAATATGAAATTAGTTACTAAAAATCTTTAAAATTGGTAATTTAATTTAGAAAAGTACTTCTACTTCAGTTCTTGCTCAATCCCATACTCCTAATTCAGTTCTTTAAAATTGGTAATTTAATTTAGAAAAGTACTTCTACTTCAGTTTTGAGGAGTCTACCGCTCCGTGATGATTGCTGAGCCTCTTTTTAGTTGGGGATTTCATCTTCTACCCTTTGTATAAGCTAAGGTCAGATATCTAGGAGAAGATGATGCATATGAAAATTGCCCACTTTTTTTCATGAAGAGATGTGACAGATGCTCAATATCGTTCAACTTGGTTGACCCAACCTCTGTTGTTTGAATAAACCTTCTACCTCAGTTGGTACTTTTTCACGAATGGCACGCATGAGATTATAGATAAGTGTTTTTGCCTCGTCATCCGAGAAAGATAATCAAACAATTTCAAATCATAGTAATTTCAATCCATATAATGTGCAAAAAGAAACTCTATACATTAATAAATATTTTTTTGTAATAAAACTCATCAATTCATTTAATTTCGACATTAATGAGTGCTTATAAGCATTGAATTAGAAAATGCTCATGATCAATCCTTATAATCAATAAAATTTTGCAAAAAAATCTAATATTGAGTTTCAATATTGCTATATCCGTTGGAATTTTCATATGCTCTTTGCAATCATCGATAAAACTTTGTTTCATAGTTAGAGTAAGTGATTATAAAAGAGAAGGCCCCCCAATGAGTATATTTAAGCTTCTTAATCTTCTCCAATCATATGAATTTAACACACGACAGACATCCACATATTAAACCTTGCCAAGATTGGATACAAAAGTGCAATTTTGTGTATATAACTAGGTATCTCACAAATGACAGAATGTTGGTAGACTTAGTTAGCAGCGGAAGTTAGTAGTTATAACTATACTATATGCAAAGGTTATGTACTTAAAATTGCAGTATGACAGGAAAAGAAAATGGCAAACTTTAATCTCGGGTTCAATGGTTATTGAACTTTTGTTAGCAAATTTATGATTTGTTCAATAAATATTAATGCTGTGTAGTCTTCTTAAGCATTAAATTCATTTTTCATAAACACTCCGTTGTTGCATTTTTCAAAAGTAATTATGTGCTTACTTCGCTGTTGGAGGTGGGCTGTTGTAAAAGAATATTTCTTCTCTCTTTGTTTACCTTTGTCTATTGTTACTTCATTATTAATGTACATTAAGGGGTTACCACTTAAATCACAGTATGAAGAGTGCAAACCCTACTCCAAATCATTACCTGTATATTCTATTTTATACAATATATACATGGATTCAAACTCTTTACTGCTTACCCCATAAAGTTTAAAATATGGCACGAAAGTTACGTGAGTCGCTTATCTTCAGAAAGCATATTTAGCAGTGGTTCACAATTTCCAAGAGCCATTACAATTTAGCTTTTCAAATTTTGAAATAATATATGAGCTGTTTGGTAAGATAAATACAATCAGTTCTAACTAATCTATTCAACGCCTTTATTTCTTGACTGAGTTTACAATAAGTACAGTAAATATTTGCAATTATTCACTGTAAAGACAGATATGAATTTGAACGGCAAGCCAGCTTTTTCCTTGTATAAACCCAATGATTCCAGGTGACCTATTCCATTCTCTCCTTGTAAGAAAGCACTCGTTTCGCTATCCAGTCTGTGCATACAAAAACTATTCCAATGTTTTAGGCTTGTCTGTTGTCGTCCTTTCCGGCCATCCTTGAGAGTTTAGCTTTCTTAGCAACCTTCCGTTTGCTTCCTTGACATACAGCATGTCATCTCTTAGCAAGATTTCTTCTCCTAGTCAAAGCATGGAGCCATCTGATAATAGGAAAAGACCCACGGGTTCACGCCTGACTCCAATAGCGTGCCGTGTGTGTAATGAAGTTTTCTTTAACAATGTGAGCCTCATCCTACACTTTGAGTCTCACGTCAAAGATGAGGTGTCAATGGCCAGTTTAGACCTGACTTTTCTGCAAAGTGGCAGGCATTCATCTTTGAATCCACCACCATTTTCCTCTTCCGTTGAGCAAACGGGCAACCCTCATTGTGAACCAAGGCCTCATTCTGTTTCCTCAGCATCAACACTAAATGCTTTGCAACCAGATGGAACCCTTGTTGATATACCAGTTCTGAATCCCATGCTGCCAATAGACCCATCTCTTGACGGGCAAATTAATGGGGAGAATATATCAAAAACACTCCATCATTCGACCAGAATCCACCGTAGGGTTATCCCATCAGCATCATCCTACCCGTTAATATATTCTCAAGTAGGTATGGGGAGCTTTGGTCCTCCTGGCTCCAAATCTTTGCTGCTTCCGTTACAGTTTAGGGGGAAAATTGGGGGACAAGGGCAGCTGTTAGTTTATAAGAATCCCCACCTGAAGCAGCTGGAGAATCCCATCCCAGAGGTTATTGTCATAAGTGATGATGAGGAAGATGAGAACAAGAGTGCTGAGATAGACCTGACGTTGAAGCTTTGAGGGACGCATTAATTACTGTGATATGATATCATTGTATTTCTGTTTCAGTGTGCGTAATTGTTTCTTGTCTGATTGTTCTTCCTATTAGTGGCAGGTTTAATGCCATTCTTTTAATGAATGAGTATTTCCTATTTAAATTTAACTCCCATTTGGAATTGAATAAGGAAATTCAAAGGTGATATTTTACCGCTTTTTTTTTTTAAAAGGAAAATATGGAGGACAAAATCATACTCTATCGAGTTGGTGGACTACCTGTCACATTACCTGTTCAAAAAACATATATGAATTATTAATTCAATAAACTTAATTTTTAAATGATGTATTTATATAAAGACATTAAGTTGAATTATAGATTTTGTTAAAAAGAATAAAAAGAAAATAAAAGAATTTATTTATATAAACCAGTTTTTTCAGGTCTTCTCCCAGTGTTGCCCGGTTTTTGGCCAACTCAACCGGTTTTACTGGTTCAGAAAGTTCTCTAGGTTTGTCTGGAACGGCCCTATTACTAGTTCGCAGTCGAACCAGTTGATTTGGTCCTGTCTTTTAATTATTGCAGTTAAGACTATTAAATTCCTTACATATCTTAATTGCTTGTTTTTCACGTTCGAATTAGGAAAAGAAGAACCAAAGTAAATCTATTTGGTTACTGCCTTTTTGTCTCATATGACATCAGTAAACCATTAATTGTGCTGTCTAAATTAGTAAATCTTAGTGAATGATTATGTTAAATTGAAAAATGAAAACCACCCTTTGCCTTGGTCCATTTTTGACATTCTAAATATAAATCATTTAACAATTATACTACCCATAATTTACAATTTTATGTTCATCCATGCTTTGTACAGTTTTTGGATTTTCCATTTGAATCTGCGTTAAACCTAAATTTTGTTAAAGCTGTCATAAATTACAGAACAGCAAATATGATTTTTAGCGCTCAGATATTATATACATGTGAAGAAAAAAGGTGGTTTATTACATTTTGGTTAAGCCAACCAAAATTAACAACTGGAGTTTAAATCGAAATTCATGTTTCTGATGCAAATTAAAATTTTGTTTTCATTTGGTAGGTATCTTAATTATGTGTGCACCTAATAATTGCATACAGACATAGCTCTTAGCGATAGAAAGTGGGCCATGGCCGCCTTAGTGATTTGAAAAATCTGTGTATTGTCATGGAGTTATTATTGCAGTGAAGGTAGTAAGTATCTAACTGGATGGCAGTCTAGCAGATGCTAGCTGAGTTCTTGGCTAGTTATGGGACATCTTGTCCATTTACTTATGTGTAATTGCAATGCCCTAGGACATGCTAAGATTATTGCATACCTCCAGGGACGGAGCAAGAACTTGGGACTTCGGCTTGTGCCTAAAAGAAATAGATCTTTATGGTACAGGGGGTTTTACGCAAAAAAATAAATAAATAAATAAATAAATAAAAATAAAAAAAAGCCTAGTGGAGTACAATAAATGATAAATTGAAGTCTTCAGCAGGAAAATGTAATTCAATTTCGATAGTCCACTGTTTTTTCCTCTTATTTTATTCAAATAGAAGTTCGTGTTCTATTGTTTTAACCTCAATGTCTGCCTGTTTGGCGAATATGGGCAACCCACTCTTATCCTAGTCTGCTCACAGATAAATCCTCGATTCGCCCATGCATGGAGCTCAATGACAACGTAGTCATCTATTTCTCCTTTTTTTATCAGTTATACCTCCCAATCTTCACATATAAGTTTTGTTTCCAGTACTTGTAATTCAGACTTCTATATATCCATTTACTGAAGAGATTCTTCTTAATGGTTAGATGGGGAATGGGTTTGAATCTTGTATCAACACTTCATTTAAAGGGTGAGCCGTACCACTTGAGCTACATGCTCGCGGTTCATTAGGAGATCTTTCGCTATGCCACTATGCCAGTTTTGAACTAACTTCGCTTTGTTCTACCATTTTGTTTTTTACATCATCATCATGTCTCATCCTTTTATTCTCTCTAAAATTCCCCATCCCCGACAACTGCGGAAAAGTGTACCGAATATTAAATATGTTTAAGGAAATTGATGAAGTTCTGTATTGCCTAAACACAGGCAATTGGAAATGACTTGAAAATGCAGAAAGGATTGCGTATTATGGTTATGTTCCCTTACCACATAGCTGATAGGTGGTGCTGGAAAATCCATATTGAATATTCATTGATATTAGAGTGCATCGAAAATGCATTTGGAAGTATAAACAAAATTAGATTTTATAAATTCACGATAATGTTGTTTGGTTGATTAAGTTTGAGAGTTTCTAACAAACACAAGTATTTGATAAGAAGGAATATTTTTATTTGTATGTTTGGATAGCATCTTGAGTGTTATGTATTCAACTCAAAATGTTTGTAGCAGTAGGGTCCAAATAATCCAATTGTAGCCGAAACTTCTAATGAATGGTATAAAGGTGGAAATGCGTACATTGAACAACGGGCTTTTGTGCTGCTAATCTCATTGAGTAATCTCCCCACCACATATGAAACATGCACATTTATGAAAAAATTGTATTAGAAGGGAAAATACATTTTCCAACATGAACTTTGAACACTTTTGCACTTCATTTCTTTTTCCAGTAGCAACCTAAATTTTGTGTATTTTTCAGTTTTACAATTCCTAATTGAATTACTTTGTTTGTGATTAAGAATATTTGCTATAGTTCTGTGGAGGTTGCAATGTTGAAAGCTAACATAGGTTACTTGTTGGAATATACGTACACATATTTGTTTGGTTTGCGAATTGTAAGAACGCCATAATTTGGTGTTGCAAGAAGTGATTGCCTCTTGAGAGAACTTTTAGTGAACTCTTATATGTACAAGGGAATAAATTCATAAGAAGCTAGGATACAGTTAGTAGCATTACACATATGACCTATAATATATTCATATTCATCCCATAACTGTGCATTTATTTTTCGACTTTTTATGGTTTTAGTCACTCTTACAGGAACATATCTGCATGAACATCTAGAAATTCAGTCACAGTTCCAGTTTCTTTCATGTTCATGATGCTTATGCTGTAACATTGCTACATTATAGGAAGATCAGTTGAGAAGATGCATCTGCTTGACACCCGAAAAGTAACAGAAATTGTTGAAGTATTGACGGCCAAATTGCTTTCATGTGGTGTTTATCTTGAACACGAGTTGATTGGGTAAGCTTAAGTGGATGTTTGAAGAGTTCTATTTATAATGTTTCTGTACTCTGAACTCTGAAGTTATCACATTTGCTTGTGGTCTTCTATATGTGGTTCCTGCTGGTCTTGGTATTCAATTGCTCAAATTATATGCTACCTTGAAGAAAGTAGCTGCTTTTTTTTATTTTATTTTTTTCTTTTCTTTTCTTTTTTTTTTTATGTTTTTATTTTTTTTTTAATTTTTTTTTCCTAGTTATTCCTATAGGAATTTATGGCTGACAGGCTGAGTAAAGACTTGTCCTCTTGAAAGATTCGCAAGTGCACTAAAGAACTGCCGCTGCCCAAATGGAGTATACCTGCAAAAAGGCTTGATCCTCCACAAATTTGAGGCTTGAAAAAGGATTGTACTGATTAGGGGTGAGCATTGGTCGGTACGGTTAGGAGATTGACAAATCTCCGAAACCGTACCGAAGTTCGGAGATTACTAAAATTCAATTTCCGGAACCGTACCAAAAAATCGGTTCGGTTCAGTTCGGATATTTTCATTTTTCAGTTCGGTTGGGTTCAGTTCGCGGGACTATCGAAACGGTTCGGTTCGGTTGATATTCGGAGATTTCTAATTATTTTTTATTTTTTATTTTTTTGAATGACCACCCTTTTTTTCTTTTTTCTTTTTTTTTTTCGATACATTCATTAACACAAACACGTAATTACACCCGACTAAATATCCGGAAAAGGGAGGCCTACCCAAGGTACCCTAAATACCACAAACTAACACAAAAGAAAATAAAGAAAGCTCCCACATAGAGAAGAGAGGCTACTTAGTTGTATTTTAATTTTTATATATATATTTTTTAATATTCAGCATTCATCAATACTTTATTCAAAGATTTTATTTTTAAATCAACTGGAGAAATAACTCTAAATTTTATATAAGACTAAATTTGTGCAATATATGTTAAAAATTCAAATCTCAAACAAACTATGATATAGTTTTTTAGTAAAGTAATGTTTCTTTAACTTTTCATACCATCTTAGTTATAAGATAGAATAAGACTAATATCGACAAATTTAAGTAATATTTAAATATTTTTTAAAAAAACTATTTCTTTAACCTTTCATAACATTTTAAATATATTTTTATTAAACTAGGAAAATTCAATTGTAGATCTCAAGTATAACGAAGAATGAAATTTAAATGAATCTTAATCTTATAATTATATTTTATTTCTATTTTAAAAATTTCAAATTATATAGGATTAAAGTTGACATAAAATATATTAATATTACATATCTATTTTTATAATTCAGTTTGATACGGTACGGAACGGTTCAGTTCAGTTTTAGTACATATATTTGTGAAATTTCTAGAATCGTACCAATTGTTTTCTCGGTTCGGTTCGAAGAAAGTCAAACGGTCAAACGTTATTTTTTGGTTCGGAATGATTTCAGTTCGGTTTTCAAAATAATCCGAAATTCTCCGAGTCCCATGCTCAGCCTGAGACTCAGCCTAGTACTGATTAATGATCTGTTTGATATATTAGCTTTTCTAGTTCATGCCAATCCAGAGAGGTTGCAGAATTATAAATTGCAACATCTTTGTTTTCCAATTTCTTTCTTTTTGTATCCCCAAACAGAGGTGAAAAATGAGCTGGGTTAATTGAATTTGTGAACTAGTGAAGCTTGAGTTTACGAGTGAGCTCACTAACTAGCTAACAAACAATTCTTTGTATTTAACATGAGATTCTTCATTCTTATGATTTACCCATTTTTTATTATAATATTTTTTCTAGTTTATGTCAAATGATTTTGTAGATATTTTTTCCAATTGATATATAACTTTATTAATTTTCAATTAGTATTTGTAGATAATTGATTTTTATAATAAAAGATAAAATTATTTATTTGTTTTATATTTGCAATATAAATATCAAATCAAAACTCGTCAAAAAGTTTTATAATAACAATGTTTGCATAAATAAATTAACTACAAACATCTACTCGACTAATATCACGAAGCTCATTTAAAATGGAATTGTTGAGTAACACAAAGCTGAGCTTTTACAGTATACTCCAACAATCTCCCACATATACTTTAAAGCTCTCGACTTTTCAAAGTATACTATCTTTCAATTTTTATTCTCAAAGAATTGTTGTCCTAAGTGCCACTCATCTGACGCTCAATCCTTAACATGGTCATTATCTGCTTTTGCCAGAAAGCAAATTCTAAAAAGATTACTTAGTTGTCTTCTATGTAACTAGGCGTCAAACATCCACAGTTTCTGCGATCATTCGCAATGTGTCGTAATTGCTCTATGCGCTTACTTGCCTTATGAACTTATGAATCTTTTCCTTTTGCAACTGCACCAAGTGTCATCACAATCAAATTGTGATCAGACTTGGACAAACCAGTCTTTTCACATTCTTAGTCCATAGAGATTCTCGGAGTCAAACCTCTCCCATCGCTTACTCTTCAACTTGCGACGTACTGAGACGTGGTAAGTTAGGAAGTATGATCTGGTTGGATCCCTTTCTTAACAGGGGCTCTCTTTGAAACCATGATGATTACCTTATATAAGGGAACATGTTTTCTTCATCTCATGATCGCATACTATTCTTTTACTTACATAATTTTTATACACAGTTATTGAGCGATTTCTGAATGAACGACAAAGCCTTTTTCCCGGTACCTCAATCTCATCTATTGCAGGCCACTGGAGCTCACAGGCGAAGGCAGTTCGAGGTGTAGGAGTTCAACCCAGTTCGTGACAAAAAGTGACGTAACACGCAACACATATTTCATAATCTTAAGTGGCAAAATATTACACTTTGTAATATGACTCGGTTAAAAATTATTAAATTTTTTTATACCAAATAGCTTAGGTTTGGATTGATATTAACACACATATTTAACATATTTAAACAATTCCATATGAATCTATTTATTATCTTCTCTATAATGTGCATATTTTCTATCTTCTAATTTTTTTGTGTTTTATCTATATTATTGTCTTATGTGCTTTAAATACAAATTTATAAATAAAAGTAATGATGTATATAAATTAGTTTTTAAAATTTAAAATAATATTGTTACTTCATTTAGCTCTTATTATAAATTGTTATATATTGTTCCTAGTTTATTTTTTCCAATTCCAACAAAATGTATAAACATTTTTTTCTCTTAGTTTTTGTTGCACATTAATTTTATCAAACACTCGTGCAGTATCATAGTAGTAAATAAATATTGGCATAGATTTTGTTAGAATTATTAATACTAAGTCAATATTTAGTGTTTTTAGTTGAAAAGTCTTCTAGAAAGTTCAATAGTACCAAAAATTTGGAAGTTCTGGATTTTGTTATACTAACTTTTTTTTTTCTCGGAATGATAAAGATATTACAAAAGCGCACAAATGTGCACAAAACAGTTACAAGCTGAATACAAACAACCAACAGCTGAATAAAAAAATGAAGGACATGTCAAAAGACCGCCTAGAACCGACCCCAACAGGGTAATACTCGACAACACAAAAAAAAAAAAAAAAAAAAAGACACAAGGACATTAGAAAACGACCCCAACAGGATAATGCCCCTACGATCCCAACTGGATAATAAGGCGTTATATGTTATACAACTTTATTATTTATTTTATTCATATTCTAATAAATTTGTTTTTGTGTATACATATATACACATTTATATTGCTAAAATATGTGACGTGAATAAAAATTATATCCCCCCACCTTAATTTTTTTTCAACATCCGACCCTGATTATATGTAGACATAAAACTTATTGTATTTTTTTTTATTTTTGTGAATGTGCACATAATCCAATGCTAGTTTATATAATTATAGGCAATTTAATTATTGATTTTTTTTTTTCATGCTTATTTTTTCAGCTAATTAAGGTAACACAATGTTATATTTTACACTTATTAATAAATTATAATCATGTTTTTTAACTGCTTTCTTATATAATAGTTACTACTAAATTAATTAATTATAATTCACACTAAATAGTATATAAAAGTTGAATAAGTATAAAAAATTTTATTGTGAAAATTCTTCTTCAGAACTATTTATTTAAAATCAATACTACATTTTTTTTTTCATCTTCAAGTGTATTTTGTAAATTAGCTGGTAATTGATTTTGATGGCATAGTCAAAATCCTTAAATTTGCATAAGTAATTCCTATAATAATAATAATAATAATAATAATAATAATAATAATAATAATAATAATAATAATAATAATATTTTTGGGTACTTAATTGGTTAGTTCACTCAAAATTTCAAAAACTACATTATTCATTACATTTTTATATAATCAATATAGTAATTAATATGTAATTAAAAAAGTTGTATAACTAGTTTTTATGAATGACCAAATTTTTAAAATATGATATTGTTATCTAAATTATAGTTTTAATAATATATATACACATAATTTTGCAATACTTTATTCATATTTATATTTGTGCATGTGAATCAGATGGATTAGTAGTTATTCATTAAGAGGCGGGTAACCACCTCACTTAATAGGCATATAAGAACAAAAAAACATTCAAGTTTTTAAGGAACAAAACAAAAGTAAAATAAATAAATAAATAAATAAATAAATAAATAAATAAATAAATAAAAATAAAAGAATGGTTGGTCTCATCCAGGCAGGTAATATTTGTTTTATGCTCATTACTTCGAACCATGGAAGCTCAACCTCAAGAATATACATTTATGATAAAAAGAAAACTTCACATTTGTAAGATCTTTTGTGTGTGTGTGTGTGTAAAATCGGTTGAGATTTATTTGGTTGTGAATGAGATAATTTTTGTTGTATTATTTACCCCACTTTTATCCTTATAATTTCGGGAGATACTGCGGTCTCGTTACGGACCTTTCCATCGTGTTTGTAACTGTTAGATCAACTATCCCGACAGTTATATAATAATCTAACAGTTACAAATCTCGACGAAATGGTTCCGTAACGGGACCGTAGCATTTCTCCATAATTTCATCAACATATTTTATAATAACTATTAATATTGTATTATAATATATTTGAAAATAAGTGATATTATTAACAAGCTCATGTTTATAACTATTTATACATTAAAATAATTTTAACCATTATATTTCTATTTTATATTCATTTAAGATAAAGTATATTTCACTTTCTTTAATTTTTTTTTAACAATTTCTATTTCCAAAAAATTAAATGACCATTTTCTACGTGCTATGTGCTAACAAATTTGGCACAATATATTTACAGCCCAACAATAATCCATCCAAGCCCTCTCCAGAAGAAGAGGACGTGTGAAAGAAAAGTTAAAAAGCAATAGGTGGGTGTGGGGTCGATGGGGAACGCAACAACCTGTGGAGATGAACCCAAAACGTTATACACAAATGATTAGCATATACCTCCGGTATTGGTTTGAAAAATCACAATATCTTGATAGTAGACATGGCCACGGGCGACCCGGCCCTGAACCGGTCTTGGCCCAGCCAGGGGCAAAACTACATTGGGGGTCGGAGAGGCGCTTTCGACTTAGGGGTGGAGAGTTTTGCTGGAACTGGAAGGACGCCCTTTGAGCGCCCTTCC
>CACSLK010017620.1:1299975-1313220 GCA_902706635.1 Striga hermonthica | reverse complement strand
AACAAAAGTAAAATAAATAAATAAATAAAATTAAAAAATGGTTGGTCTCATCCAAGCAGGTAATACTTGTTTTATGCATTTATGATAAAAAGAAAACTTCACATTTGTAAGATCTTTTGTGTGTGTGTGTGTGTAAAATCGGTTGACATTTATTTGGTTGTGAATGAGATAATTTTTGTTGTATTTATTTCCCCCACTTTTATCCTTATAGTTTCCTGAGATACTACGGTCTCGTTACGGAACATTTTCGCCGTGTTTGTAATTGTTAGATCAACTATCCCGACAGTCACATGATAATCTAAACGGTTACAAATCTTGACGGAATGATTACGTAACGAGATCATAGCATTTTTCCATAATTTCATCAGCATAATTTATAATAAATATTAATATTGTATTATAATATATTTGAAATTAAGTGACATTATTAACAAGCTCATGTTTATAACTATTAATCATTATTAAATATTTATAAGTTAAAATAATTTTAACCATTTTTTTCTATATTATATTCATTTAAGATTAAGTATATTTCACTTTTTTTTTTTTTTTCTCTTAACATTTTCATCTATTTTTTGATTTATTTTTTTCCAAAAAATTAAATGACCATTTTCTACGTGCTATGTGCTGACAAATTCGGCACAATATATTTACAGCCCAACAATAATCCATCCAAGCCCTCTCCAGAAGAAGAGGACGTATGAAAGAAAAGTTAAAAAGCAATAGGTGGGTGTGGGGTCGATGGGGAACGCAACAACCTGTGGAGATGAACCCAAAACGTTATACAAGCATGATTAAAGCAAATCACGAGCCCCAAAGTGTACACAAATGATTAGCATATACCTCCGGTATTGGTTTGAAAAATCACAATATCTTGATAGTAGACATGGTCACAGGCTGACCCGGCCCTGAACTGGTCTTGGCCCAGCGCAACTAGCCCGGATTTTTCTGGTTCACTGAACCGAAACCTTGGCCATGTGGGTCGGTTCCGGTTTTTAGTGTTTTTTTTTGTCCCGGCGGTCCAGGCCAAGCCGCGAATTGTAAGACGGGCAACAGTTGTATTTTTTTATGGGCCGGGCCTGGTCCGAACCGACCGAAAACCGACAATCGATGACTCGGCGGTTCAGGGCCGGGTCATGGCCCGTCATTTGGCCACGCCTACTTGATAGGTGGTTTATATTTAAAACGCTCACTTTAGATAAATGAGTAATTGCGTATTCGAAAAGTCTCTTAAATTAAGCAAAGTTGAATACATTTTTTATATTTAATACCAGGAATCTATTGGTTGTGCGATGCACAATCAATCCATAATATCAAAGTATTTACGTTTGAAATTGGTACTCTCAAATTTTAAACAAACTTATCAAAAATTGCATAAAAAGACTATTAAAAAGAACTTATGCTTACAAACGCACCTATAAACATTGATAAAATAAATAAATTTTACGGCCGAAAACCAACGCATAAATGTTAAAACACGAGTTTTAGTTTTCAAAATCAAAGATAATTGATCAAACATTATTTTTGTAATGACTAATTTGTCGTAAAACTTGCCACATGTATTAGTTGAAAGCTACTTATTCTACCTGTGCAATTAGTTTGACTATAAGGGCCCTCCATTTATTTAATTTTCAGCATGTATGTGCTGACCTATTATGTAATGAATACTTTTTTTATGAGATATATGCCCAATTGTGTTAATTTTATAATAACATTTCACCATTATTAAATGAGACTTACATACATTTTCCTCCGAAAGTCGATATGTTATGATTTGCCACAAACAATGTTTTTCGGCTTTATTTATTTATTTATATATATTTTTTTTTTTGTATTCAGTCACACCCTAAAATTTTGCATAATTATCAGGCAAAAAAAGAAAAAAAAGGTCTAAGAGCAACTCTACTTTACGATGCAACTCATTTTGACTTTATATGATAAATATGCTCTACTTTACGTTATATTTTCCAATGATACTGTAAATAATATTGTGCTACATAATATTGAGTTGTTCACTGCACTTCAATTTCTGCTCAAATTTTATTTTCTTTCATCATTTTTTTTATTTTTATTCAATATTTTGACAAAATATACACCAATAAATGTATTTATTTTGTTAAATACATTAAAATGCCATGTCAGCAAAAAAACACCATGTCATTGACACGTGGAACGCTACGTCAGCTGTAAAAATGCCATGTTAGCACAAAAAAACCCAAAATTTGGCCCTGTGATTCGAATTGCAGAAAATAGTCGAAGTGGTGTATTAAATTGCTAAATTGCAAAGGTGGTGATTAAATTGCAAAAACATGAAATGTGGTGTATTAATATGCAATTTTTTCTTATAATAAATAAACTAACAAAAAAAAGAGGGAGGGGGGGGAATTGGCTCAGGGATATTTAGGGGGTGTATTAAATTTAAACTTTTAGAGACTTTTTAAGACTTATAGAATTCTGGTGAATTCAATTAGAACTTTGAGACTTTTAAAAACTTTTATAAGTCTCTAAAAGTCTCAGTGTATTCAATTAAAACTTTCTAAAAGCCTCTATAAGTCACCATGCATGTATTCAAAATAGGAAGATGAGACTTTTTTAATTGTGAGATATTTAGAGACTTTTCTAACAAAATTACAAAGATAAAGTCCCAACAGAAATCTAATCAATATTGGTAAGATTTTGCTGGACTTATGTGACTCTCTTTAGGCTACCTTTCATATTTCTTTCTAACACGACTTTGTATCTCATATCACTTTAATGCTCTATTATTTTACTCATTTATTTTAGTACCTTGTATAATTTTTTATTAATATTACGTATATTTAACGTGATCTTTATTTTATATATTTTTTTATTATAATTATTTTATGTATATATACCTTTATTCTCTCATTTTGTTATCTTGTGAATTTGACCTTTCAAAAGGTTAAATGCTTTCATTGTTAGCACTTGCAAATAATTTATTAGTTCTCTCTTTTTATTTGTCAATGTTTGTTTTTAAATATTAGAAAAATATTTTATTTTCTAATAGTTTATTTGTTGATATTGAATTATTTTGAATATCATTGATAACTTTATAAAATATAATTACTGTTTTCGACAATTTTGTATCTTTCATAGTTCGATTCGTTGAAGCTCGGATTGATTTGCTCATTTAATAAACCTAAAATGCTAAACAATTTGTTTGTGAATAACTCATTTTGCATAACAATAAGTTGATTCATAAATTTTTAGAGGATTAATATAAAAACATTTTTTTTTTCGTTTTTTCTTCTTGATATTAGTTATTATGTTACGTTAATTAATGTTTCATTCAAACATAATATTATAACTAGAAGTATATAAAAGTCTCAATAAGTTTTAAAAAGTCCATTATGAAAGTCTTAAAAAGTCACTAATAAGAGTTCTCTAAAAGTCTCACAAAGTCCATAAAAGTCATGAAAGTTTTACAAAGTCCACAAAAATCACCAAATTTTAAAAATTTTAGAAAGTCTTTAAGAATTTCAATTGAATACAACCCCTTAGCTAAGCATAATATAGTTAAAATGCTCTGTTTCATACTCACCTCATTTTCCACTTCAAAATGAACCAAGAATTTTAGGCTTGACACGTGGCGCTTCAAGAGGCATCTCAAATTCCCTTTTATTAAGATGTAGATGGACTAGTATGCATACTAAATAAATTAAGAAGAAATAGTTATTTTTACTTCGCTAGGAAGATGAATTACATTTTTTTCACCACTAATTACTAAGTTAATTTTTCACCCCATAAAATGCAAAATATATTATGCGATTAACTATGTGGTCGTGGACAGACAAGCGAAGATAATGAATAATTGCGAAACAAATTATGCGATTAGCGATGTGACAGACAAACGAAGATAATGGATAAATTGCGAAACAAATTATGCGATAAACTAGGAAACAAACAAACGCATATAATCGATAAAGAGAGAAATAATTATGCGATAAGATATGTGACAGACTTGCGGAGGTATAATTGTTGACAGATCATTTAATAGTAAAAACAAAAACCGTTTACATTTTATATTAATAGAGTAATAGTTATATTTTTTATTGTATCACAATGTTCTTATTAATGATTATATTTTACACTAAATGATATATAAAAGTTAAATAAACATAAAAAAAATATTGTAAAAAATATTCTGCTCAAGTTAGTTATTCAAAATCAATATTATATTATTTTATGTGATTAAGCGATTTTTTTAAATAAATTATTTTGTTATAATGTCATAGTTAAATAATTTAAATCCGCATAATCATTTTTTGTAGTCAGTTTAGTATTTTTCAGCTAATTAATTGTCATGATCTCTAAATTACAAAAATTACACTTTATGCAATCAATATAGTGATTCAGATATAATGATCAAATATGATAATAAGCATAAGCTTTTAACTTATAATACTCTGATTACTATTTATTTTAACCAATGATCGAATTTAGAAACACAATGTCATTACTTTACTTAAGTTTTATTATAAGAGCATCTCCAATGCTCTAATGTTGTTATAGAATTTTTTTGACAAATGTCAAAAAATTAAATATATTGTGAACCATGTAGGACAAATGTTGAGTTCACAACTATTAAATTAAAAAATCATCTCCAATGCACAATGTTGTCTAATTACAATATTATCTACTTGCCAAATAATAAAATATTAATATGAATTAATAAAATTAAATAAATAATTAAATGGTTTGAAGATGGTAATAATAATTCTCTCTCTTCTCCTCATTGGCTAATTAGAATGTGGAATAGAATGTGGATGAACCACATTCTTCTCTACATTGTGGACATTAATTATGTCCACATCATCACAACATTTGTGATCACATTGTACATTGGAGGATGAAAAATTGTGATATTAATAAATGTGTTGATGTGGAGTGTATAAACACAACTTATAATATTGTGATTAAAATATACTATAATTACTAACTTATAATTTTAGTATTTATGCATACAAATAACTTCTAATACTTTATTTACATCTGAACAAATGCACATGGTCAAATACTAGTATACAAGTCAAAATGTGTTCACCTCTTTTCCCAATTTAGTGGAAGACATGTGATTTGGGACCCATTTATCTTTGTTTTTCCCCTCAAAAAGTACTACACAAATACATATGAAGTTTATTTTCTCTTTAGAGTTATGTGGGATTTTGCATTGCCAAAGACAAAGGATAAATACATATGAAGTTTATTTTCTCTTTAGAATTATTTGGAATTTCGCATTGCCAAAGACAAATGATGAATATTTTCACTTTATACGGGAAGACTTTTCAAATAAATGGCTTCCAACAACTGAGCAATCATTTTGTACCATCCTTCTACATTTTATTCAGTCTAAAGGGTTGACCACCGAGGCTGACATAGTTATGGCATTTCACAGAATTTACCTAAGTTGTTTGGTTGAAACTGGTCAAAATTTCACTTTTAAAAAATGATTTGTCATGTTCATGGTCAAACATTTAAAAATGTTGTTTCCTACATGCACTCGAAGACCATCTATCTTGACAGCTACGATCGCGAGATAGCAATTGAGAGATGTTGAAATTAACTTGTTATATTATTTTTTTGACAATTTTTTTTTTTTTTATTATTCACTATTTCGTACTTCCATTTTTTTGTACAGACTTTTCAAAATCTACTATCATAAGTTTATATGGTTCGTAACTCATTTTTCAGTTTTAGTCATTAGTACACCGTTATTTTAACAATCCTGAGCCTATTTGAAAAACCTTAAAAATAATTTTCGAACCACTACGGCTTGACCCATATCTTGAAATTTTTTTTATCTAGAGTTCAACATAACTCTCGCACAATCAGCCAATTACTTGAAGACTACCGGGCCGAAGAGCGACGTATAGCAGGTCAAAGAAGAAGGAGCGAAAATTGACATTGCCGTTGCGTCGTTAGTTTCTTAAATTTGGCAGCCAGTTGTTGCGTCATTATTATAGTTAGCAGTTTGCTATTTTATGTATCTTTCTGAAGATTTAAAAATAATGTTGAAGTTGAAGAAAATGTGTAACGGTTTGTATTGTCAATTACAGTCTGCATTGTGTAGTATGTTATGTTCAATTGTATTTGTTGATATTTGTTGAAACTTGAAATTAGCAATTTTCAAAATACAATTCTAACTAAAAAATTAATATTGAAAAAATACGGCACAACAAAATTATTGGTAAGATGTTCCCAAATTTGTTATACCGATTCAAATATATTGTTATATGTCCGTTGTCTAAATTTTTTTTCAGCCATGGGAAAAGTTGTGCCACACCAAATTGGGTTCGGGTTGGCAATCCAAAAAAATATCATCAAAACAAACAAACATATCGCCTATCTGCTACAGTCTTATTACGGAACCATTCTATCGGAATTTGTAACTGTTAGATCATCATATAACCATCGTGGATAGTTGATCTAACGGTTACAAACCTCGATGGAATCGTAACGGAACCATAGAATCTCCCCGCCTATAGAACTTCTCAATCATGTAACCGTCGTGGATAATTGATCTAATGATTACAAACCTCGATGGAATGATTCCGTAACGGAACCATAGAATCTCCCCGCCTATAGAACTTCCCAACTTCGGATTATTGGTTTTATTGGCAGTCTTTTTAGTTCAAACTGACATAACATAGGACCCACTTTATAGACTACACCATAGGCCTGCAGAATAGAATAAAGCATGGCCCACAGAAGAATTGGGAGAATTGGGCCAAAAATCATTTCTGGTCACTGAAAAACCACATCAAGTTCTAACATTTGCTCCAGCTGGAGCTCCAAATTACAAAATAAAGAACAACTGAAAACCAAACTACTACTGGCAGCAAATGCAAATATAAGCATCAACAAAACAATACATTTGCCGTGACTTTAGCAAGCAGCCCCCTAGGCCAACACATTCATCAAATGCACCAGGAGTACATAGATATAGTCATAACTCAACTGTGCACAGATTCACTAACACATAGTACCTAATATCTTCTGACGGTGATAAAAGGCGTAGAGATCAAATGTGGAGCTATTTCAGGTGAAAAGCTATCGTCAATTTTCTTTGTCATCTGTGAATTTGGAGTCGTAGGCACCAACTTGTTCTCAAGAGGACTAAATGGCTGGCGAGGCCACTGGCTCGTCGTCTTAGTAGGACGTAAACAAGCCAGATAACTGCCACGTAGTTGGTTGTTGCAAACCGGGAGCTTGCTCGTCTTTATAGTGCCTTCTTTTTCCTTGGGCACTGGTGCCCCGGACGGGTCCTGTTTTAATATACAAAAAAATGCTTCAAGTAAAAGGCATTCACATTCAGTACTAATCAAGTAATGACAGTTGTAAACACAAGATGAGAAGTATGCAATTGGAATGTAAAAGGCTATATAGCTTGGTATGGTATGCTCAAGAAAATCCTTTACTGGATCTGCAGAGTGTGACGACTTCTAACTATTCATAGTCTATGACCATGCAATATAAATGTAGCTAAGCTACTACTATTAAAGCTACTTGCCTGCATAATATTTGGAAACAGAAGAATTTGTGTCACAAAATGTAGGTTTAACTGCAGAAATGCAAGTAAGTAAATATAATATGGAAGAAACCCCTGTGAGGTATAGGTCATTTCTAAGGAAAAAAAAAGTACCAACAAAATGTTACACTTGAATGTTTATCTTTTTACATTTAAGTTT
Organism: Striga hermonthica; assembly: GCA_902706635.1. Classification (NCBI taxonomy): domain Eukaryota; kingdom Viridiplantae; phylum Streptophyta; class Magnoliopsida; order Lamiales; family Orobanchaceae; genus Striga; species Striga hermonthica. The sequence goes on along the minus strand of CACSLK010017620.1, from coordinate 1,305,511 downwards.
CTTATTAATTTAATAGGTAGTTGTATATCCTTCATTTTTGGAACAGTTTGAACGGCAAAAGCACTAATTATATGAAATGCATCTTAAAAGCGGAATTTATAAGATTGGTGAACAGTAAGTATAAAAAACCACTACCAGACAATATGCAAAAGCAGCAGGAAGAACATACCCCAAGAACAAGAAAAGTGAAGGCTTCCCCAGTGAGATGAATCTCAATCAGCTTCCTCAAATCATCAAGACTCGAATCCTTGGAAACCTTCATAGTCGTGATAAACTTCCCCGTATTCTCTTTAGACGCCTCCCATTTCACATGCACGTCAACACCATCATCATCACCACTAAAACTCTCATCATCCAAAGGATTTCTATCTTCTTCCTTAAGATCCTTCACAAGATCATCCTCCAGTCCTACATTCTGATCCATCATCGCAAGTTTATCGGACACGAAAACATCTTTCAAGACATCCGCCTGAAGTCGAGAGACCTTGTCAGCCATTACTCCTGAACCACAATCGTCGACATTGCTGGTGCTATTATCCTTCTGAGAGAGCTCTCTATAGTTCCCACAGAGGGTGAAAATATTCTGGATCCTTAGTTGACGAGAACTGGTTGCATCTTCATGATTTTCAAGCTCACTATTAGGAAAAGATGCCTCTGGTGTGACTACCATCTTTTTCTCCTCGATAACCTCTTTCTGCACCTCATCATCATCATCCTCGTTTTCATACTCATCCTCCTCATACAAAGTCGTCAGGCATGCCTTGTTGGGCAAGAAACCATGCATTCCTTCATTAAAGCTGTTAATGCAACCTGAAACAGCAGTGTTAGTAGTAGTCTCCATGTCGATGGATTTGGACAGGTCCATCGACTTCACCATATCCGAGTCCTCATTACAGACCTCTAGCAGCCTTTTCATGAAATTCCCCCCATCGATTTCTACTGTCTCGCCCCCTGCCCTTGATTTACGAAGGAGCTCTTTCTCGATATCTTCCAAACGCTGCCTTAGAAACTCGACCTCTCTCTGCTGCTGGGACATTTTCTCCTCCATCTTTCTCCTTTCCATCTCTAGAACCTCAGCAGCCATTTTCTGGCACTCGAGTACTTTCCTTTCAAGCTCATTTTTCAGCAGCCGCGTCCGTTCATTGACTTTCAAGTTGATCTCCTCCTCGCTCGCTCGTCCCTCGACCAATGCGAGCTTTGCTCTCAGTTGAGAAACTTCCTCCTCCTTACATTTTAGCTCTTTCTGTGCCTCATTCTTCTCTTTTTCCTTGATTTTGTTCTCCACTTGTAGTTTGCAGATGAACTGATCAAGGGCTGCTATTCTCGACCCTAAAATCACGGCAGATGAAGAATCTTCGGCCCCTTTGTCCTTAACAGGAGTGTGAGGGCCTCGGACTATGCATTTGGCCTTTGCACCGTACTCTAAGGTTGCAATGGTTTTGTGTAGTTCCTTTGGGTCTGGACTCGCACATAGTATCATCAAGATTTTGGATTTGTCATCCTCAAAGGAATCCTATTTTTAAAAAATAAAAGGCCGAATCAATTTCAGAAATATCAAAATGATTCATAAACTGTAAAACAAATGGTATTCGGTATACCTGAAGAAGCATAGTCAACTTGCTATCTCTAAAGGGGACATGTGAGTCACCATTTGCGATCGACTCGACAACTCTCTTAAGTGCTATATTGCCCTGGTTGATCTTAGCAGTCTGCACACATGTGAAAATACTGAGGCTAGCGCATTTGTCGTGATTGAGGAGCATCAAGTCTCACTAGATTTTCAGAACATTACAAATCAACAAAAATGTACCTGCATTTTTGCTTCCAGTCCACTTTGCCCTGCTTGTTCTATATTTTCCGAACCTGCCATGTCCACAAGCAGTAGACGTCCCCCAACCGTAGGGACATCGACAATTATCTGCATTTTTTGTGGAAATAAAATGACTCATTAATTATTGGATTTCACATATCAGTGAGTCAGGTAAATCATGAGAGTGATCTGAAAATCGTACCAGACAGTGGCTTCGAGAGCTCCTCTCGTTGCACAGTGTACTTTTGACGATCCTTCTCTTCTCGACCTTTTGAATTTCTTTCAGTATTTTTCCTGCCTCATTTCCTGAAATGAATGTTGCATTTTTTGCCTTCTTTCCCATCACTTCCAATTTCACCTATGGTAAAAATCATGAAGTTGTTGATACATGATTAAAAATTAGCAGACTAAGCATCGAGATGACTAGTGTTTGAGCATCGAGATGACTAGAGTTTGATCTCATTATCAAATTAATGACCTATAAAATACCTGCTGAGCGCCAACCCCGAAAATTATTCAACCAGTGATCTCAAAATAACAAGTAAATATGATTGAGGACTACCATAGAACTCAATGTTCACATGATTAAAACTTTGCTTTGTTAAGTAAACTACGAGACAATAAAAGTTAAAAACAACCAACTTCATAGAACCACCAAGCACAGTTACAATGATTTATCCAAAATCTTATACAACTCCAAAAAAGGAAATATATTTATACCTTAGAAGCAGAACTGTTCTTCGACGGCCACCCCAGACCAAACCCAGTGCCCGTCGACAGCAGATCATAAATTTCTTCATTGTAAATTTCCAAAACAGTAACCTGAACAAATGTCCCCAGAGCCAATTTCTCTCCATCTTCCTCTTCAGTCCCTTCACCCAGAATGCCCTTCAAGGAGTTGTAAACTATCCCGGGCTGCTTCAAACACCCAAACATCGTGTGGCTCTTCCCCGAGCCCGTTGGGCCATACATCATGACCGTACATTTCTGCCCCAACTTGACACCATTAACCCTCGACTCCACAAATTTACGATAAAAAACCTCAAGATCATCCTCTTCAGAATACGAGATCCCGTCGAGACTGAAATCTCTGTATCCCATCTCTGTTTTGACTCTCAGAGATTTTCCATCTCCGTTGATTTGTAGGGCTGGGGTAGGGTTTGCGTTGGGCTTGTTCCTCTGCTCGGGATGATCTCGGATTCTGCCGACGACTTCAACTGGGTGCTCAGACGGAACGGCGCCGGCGGCCGCAGTGGTGAATCCGGTGAACTGCAGGCGGTGCTTCGACTGAGGAGTCCTGGATTGGTGGGCGGCTGTGTTGGGCTTTGTTGACGGCGTAGAATGGTTCGATTTTGATGAAGGCGTCGGCGCCATGTATAAGATTTGAGGAGAACAATTTCACTGTGATTAATGAATTTGAAAGAAGAATGGAAGAGAAAAAGTTTGATTTATCCCGAAAACCTAATTTGAAAGAATAGGGAATTATCCCGAAAACCTAATTTGAAATGAAAAAGTAGCCGTTTCAAATTTTGTAACGGCTATTTCTGTGAGCCCGTGGCCCGCGTGGGTTCCGTTAACACGCAGCGGCCCGGACTTTGTTTTGGGCTCTTCACCAACTCATAAGTAATAATCATAATAATTTTCATATGTTTTCTTCTTTTTATTTTGAGACTTCCTTCCTTTCAAAATTACAGGAAATGCTATGGTTCTGTTACGGTACCATCCCATCGAGTGTTTTAAAAATATCCGATGGAATGGTACCGTAACGAGACCGTAGCATTTCCCTAAATTTACGGGGGCATAATGATGCTTATGACATGTTATAAATATATTTATGCAATTGAACAAGCTCATGTCCTTGAAATAGTTAAACATATATTACAAAATTAAAATTGTATTTAATAATCATATTCCTGAGATTAAATGTAATAGTTACTTTGAGATTTACACTATAGTAAAAACAAAAATATTTTGAGGTTCTCAATAGCAAAAAGAAATTCATTTTAGCAATTGTGAACTCCTCCTTCAATTTAATGATGTGATAAACTTGCATGTAGATGTAACATATAATTAATTCAAATTTAAATAAGAATCAATTAAATTTGAAATATTTGATTTCAAAAAATATATATATATATATATATATATATATATATTTTATGATGATAATTAAAAAAATACGAAAAAATCTGTATTATTGAATCCACCAAGACAGCGGCCGTGATCCAACCAAATTTTAGTATATGTCAATCAAATATGTTGTGAGAATCTCGTAAATAAGTGTACATATTGTGGTCAAATGTATATATTGGACAACTAAAGGTACGCTGGACATTACACACAATTTCAACTCACCTACCCACCCACCTGTGGGCCCCACCCCACCTTACCCCACTGAACCCTCTCGCTCACATATAATCACACACACACATAGGTAAAACACATAATCCTTCGGTCTCTGCTGGCCACCGCCGCCAGCGCCACCGACTTCCTCTGTCGTCTCCTTTCTCCATCTATAGACGCTTCTTCTCCTGCACACTACAAAAATCACCAATTGTCGGCCTCCGTCAGAAATCGACAACCTATCGAGCCTCGAGCAAAGCACCAGGCACGGATTTCGCGGACAACTGAGTGGCGAGATCCCGAGGAGCATTAGAAGGTTAAAGTACCTTAAGGCCTTTAAAGTAGGCGAGAATTAAAATATCGTGGGCCATTCCAGACAATGATTTGGTAGGCGGCAAGACCGAGCTGTGTTTGGGTGATTATTTGGACACTGACGATTTTTGGATGGTTTTTTGGGTGGGTTGTTTTTTAATATTAGATATTTCATAGGGATTATCTGTGATTTTAAAAATTTTAAATATTTTACAATTGCGGGTCAAATCTATAATTCATAAAATATATTAAATACACAATAATGATAAATAAAATGCAAAATCCTGTGTATATGTGCACATTAAAAACTAAAAAATTTACCAAAATGTCAACATGTTACATATTGCATAATATTGTGTTGGATTCTAAGAGGAACGTCGTCGATATACACATCCAAATCTATTAAAAGTAAATCCTAACACAACGAAATTTATAGTTAGGATCATGACTTAAAATTTTTGTCGGCTATGTACACACATATACGGCCTACAGGGCTGGAAGAACGGTTCTGAGTTGTTCTTCACACAAGACTTCTCTTCCTCTCACATCGTTGTTTGTCGTGCCCATCTCGGCGAGTCGCTTGTCCATCGCGATCTCCACGTCACGTCTTCTGGTGTTCGAGTCACGTCTGGCATCGCCTTAAGCTTGTTCGACTGCTATTAAATCGCACCCGGGCTGCTGGATGTGGTACGGACTCGCCACTACTTGCCTAGTGCGCGGACGACTTGTCTGGGGTCTGCTGGTGCGCTGGTTACTGGGGGTCGTGTTGTCTGTTGCACTGGTGGTCGAGGCTCGCACAGACTGGTGCGCTGTTGGACGAGATTTCGCGTGAAGGGCGCTGGTGACTGAGACTTCGCACGGAAGGGACGCTGGTGGCTGAGACTTTGCGCGAAATGCTGAGGCGCAATTCATGCAGAACACTGGGGAGTGTAGCGCGCGCTCTTGCGCGGGCAGCGCGTGATCCTCCAACGACGGCGCATGGGGTTGCACTAGTGGAGCTGGGATGCCTGTGGAAGCATTTTCCTCCGGCAGACTCCAATTTTTGTGGTCATCCTAGGTGTTGCGGAAATA
>CACSLK010017620.1:1284014-1294355 GCA_902706635.1 Striga hermonthica | reverse complement strand
TTTTTTTTTTCGGAACGATAGAGTTATTGTATTTACTCAGTATCACATTATCAGCGTGGTGCTGTATTTATTCTAACTGAAGAGCGCGTGCTCTTGTTCTCGGATGCCTAGCGCTAGCTAGCAATTCATTATTGTCATGTACACTTGACCTTAAGGTTTTCTAAAGTGTATTAGGTATGAAATATTCAGTCAGTCTTGATACTCCCTTTGAACGTAATCCAAGTTATGTGAGACTATGATCAAAACTGGAAGCTTTAAATCCGAAAGCGCCGTGAAAAAGCCAGTCAAAAAAGAGCACATATGACTAAAGCGGAGAAATGCTACGGTCCCGTTACGGTACTATCCGGCGGGTATTTTAACAAGTGGATCCTTATGTAGTTAGATAAGATAGATGATCCAACGATTAACATTCGACGGGATGGTACCGTAACGGGACCGTAGCATTCTCGGACTAAAGCAACTGTCAAAATGGTAAAATGATTTATAGTGATTTTTTTTTTTTAACTTTACGTTATAATATTTTAATACAACTAAATAAAACATTAATGATTTCTAACCTCTCCGAGAATATTGACCATACACATGTTATTTTTTTGGAATAATTGTATGTTCAAGATATATATACAAGAAATTGAAATACATTTATATGATCATAAATGTTTTCTAAGTGAGTGAACCTATAAGCGCCACTTTCACATACCAACGTACATGGTATTCGAACCATTATCTAATATCCTATACCATTCTAATTTTAGGATATCTATATTAAATAGATAATAGTCAATCAACTAATCACGATATTTAAATAATTTGAACATGCATGGACAATCACATAGTTGGAAAATTTGAATGGAAATTGTAACTTATCACTTTTGAAACCGTGTCGTCACCTTTAAGAAAAAAGAACTTGTAACTTAACTTAACATTATTAAGTTAAGAATTAAATGAATTACTTATTAATGTGGCTTGTTTTATTAACCTATATAAAGAGACTTCTTCATTTGAAAAAAAGTGAGTACGAAAAATAAGAAAAGAAAACAATTGTTAAAGTCTCTTTCCCCAATTTTGTTTAAGTGTTTTGGTCCGGGCATTCTTTCAGTTCGCCGAATTTGTTTCAGGTTTTTCGTTGTATCTTGGGAAACAGACGCTCATACGGAGCGAATCTGTTTTAAGGACACTGTGTTTTCACAGGCCCCGATATTATATATATAGCTATCTTATTTTTATTTTTTCGATAAAGTTCCCTACAATCTTAAACAGATTTCGATTAAAGATGGCTGCTGAACGAAATACTATTGGTGTTGCTAATACCAATGGTGCTACTACAATTTCTATTTCTCCTTCTGTTCCGTTAAATCATGTTGATAAACCGAAAAAATTTAATGACTTGAATTTCAAGCGCTGGCAGCAAGAGATGATGTTTTATCTCACTACGTTGAACCTTGCGAGGTTTTTGACGGAAAATCCTCCAAAGTTGGGGGAAATTCAGATATTCAAGCTGTCAGTGCGCTTGATGCATGGAATCACTCGGATTTCTTATGTAGAAATTATGTGATGAACTGCTTGGCTGATACACTGTACAACGAATACAGTTCTATCAAAACAACAAAAGAGCTGTGGGAGTCTTTGGATAAAAAATATAAAACCGAAGATGCTGGGGCCAAGAAATTTCTTGTAGGCCGGTTTCTGGACTACAAGATGGTTGACTCGAAGACTGTAATCAGTCAAGTGCAAGAGCTTCAAATAATTTGGCATGATATTCATTCTGAGGAAATGGTGGTGAATGAAACTTTCTAGGTGGCTGTCATAATTGCAAAACTTCCAACGAGCTGGAAAGATTTCAAAAATTATTATTACATAAGAAAAAGGAGATGACCGTTGAAGAACTCGTTGTTAGACTTCGAATTGAAGAAGACAACTGTTGTTGAACATGGTAAAAGCTCACGTAAAATAATAAAAAAAAATATGGCAATGCTGACAAGGCAATAATGGGGCCAAAGAAACAAATTTTCAAGAAACATTTTTTTGGAAATTGTTATAATTGTAATAAACCTGGTCATAAGGCATCTGATTGCAGGTTGCCAAAGAAAAATCAAGAAGCCCACATGGTGGAAAATTTGGCCAAAGATGTTGATGAGATGCACCTCGCCGCAGTTATATCCGAGGTGAATCTGGTGGGCTCAAATCCACATGAATGGTGGATTGACACAGGTGTTACCCGTCATGTTTGCTCAAACAAGGAATTGTTTAATATCCTTGACGAGACTGTGGATGGAAAAAAGCTCTTCATGGAAAATTCTGCCACATCTGACATCAAAGGAGTAGGAAAAAGTGGTACTGAAGATGACATCTGCAAAAGAGTTGACTCTTAATAATGTCCTTTATGTACCAGAAATTCGCAAGAACCTAGTGTCTGGTTCTTTGTTGATCAAACATAGTTTTCGTGTAGTGTTTGAATCTGTTTAGGTCATTTTGACTAAAAATGGAGCATTTGTAGGGAATGGTTATGAATGTAATGAGCTTTTTAAGCTCAATGTGATGACAATTAATGAAAATGTTAATTCTTCCGTTTATATGCTTGAGTCTTCCATTGTGTGGCATGGTAGACTGGGACATGTCAACTGTAATACCCTACGCAGGTTAATAGAATTGAAACGCATACCTATGTTCCATATTGATTCAAAACATAAGTGTAAAACTTGTGTTGAAGCAAAATTGACACGATTACCGTTTCAACCTAATTAAAAGAAATAGTTAACCACTTGATGTAATTCACACTAATGTATGTGATTTAACAGCTGTCACGACACGTGGTGGAAATAAATATTTCATTACTTTTGTAGCTGATAGCACTAAATTTTGTTATGTGTATCTTCTCAAAAGTAAGGATGAAGCGATAGAGAAATTTATTCTCTATGACGTTGAAAATAAGTTAAATGAAAAGAGTAAGGTGATAAGAAGTGACAGATGAGGTGAATATGAGTCACCTTTGCTGAATTCTGTGCCCAACATGGGATAAGACATGAAATGACAGCACCTTATTTACCGCAGCAAAATGGGATTGCAGAAAAAAAAAAATTGTACTTTGAAAGAAATGATGAATTCAATGTTGTTAAGTTCTGGACTTTCACAGAACATGGGAGAAGCTGTATTGTCAGAAAATTACCTTTTAAATAAGGTTTCCCATAAAAAGATAGACAAAAGCCCATATGAATTATGGCATGGAAGACCACCAATCTACAAATACTTGTGAGTGTGGGGGTGTCTGGCAAAGGTAGCAATACCTACGCCAAAGAAAATAAAGATTGGACCAAAAACTGTTGATTGCATATTTATTGGATATGCACACAACAGTAGTGCTTATCGGTTTCTTGTACATAAATCCAAAATTGAGGAAATTCATAAGAACACTATACTTGAATCTAGAAATGCTTCATTTTTTGATCACATATTTCCACGGAAGTCTGAAGTAGATTCTAGTTACACTAAAAGAAATTTGGAAATAATGGAAAAAGATCAAGATAGGTATGTTGAGGTAGAACCTCGGAAAAGTAAAAGAGGTAGGATTGAAAAATTTTTTGTTCCAGATTTTCTAACCTATATGGTTGAAAGCGAACCACAAACGTTTTCAGCAGTTGTAAATTCTTCTGAAGGACCTCTTTGGGAAGAGACAATCCAAAGTGAAATTGATTCAATTTTGCAAAATCACACATGGGAGCTAGTGATCTTCCTTCTGGAAGTAAACCATTGGGCTACAAATGAATTTTCAAAAGGAAAATAAAACCTGATGGAAAAATTGATAAGTATAAGGCTAGACTTGTAATTAAAGGTTATAAGCAAAAGGAAGGCCTTGACTACTTTGATACATATTCTCCGGTAACGAGGATACTATCCCACAGGGTGATTATTGCAATTGTAGCTTTACGAAATCTTAAAATACATTAAATGGATGTAAAAACAGCTTTTCTAAATGGAGATTTAGAAGAAGAGATTTATATGGAGCAACTTGAAGGGTTCTCTGCTCCCGGGCAAGAGAATAAAGTTTGAAAATTGGTTAAGTCTTTGTATGACTTAAACAAGCTCCAAAACAATGGTATGAAAAGTTTGATAATGTCATGATTCAATGTGGATTTAAAGTTAATGAATGTGATAAATGTGTTTATGTAATCCTATGTCTTTACGTAGATGACATGCTTATTGTTGAGCAATGCTAAAATTATTAAATCCACAAAAGATATGTTAAATTCAAGATTTGACATGAAAGATATGGGTCTAGCTGATGTGATTCTTGGAATTAAACTCCATAGAAGATCACAAGAAATTGTTCTGAGTCAGACACATTATGTGAAGAAAATTCTTGAAAGATTTAATATGGTTGATTTGGCTCAGGCTAGGACCCCGATAGATACAAGTCAACATCTGTCGAAAAATAAAGGGGAAATTATTTCTCAAGTCGAATATTCAAGGGTGATAGGGAGTCTGGTGTATCTAATGAATTGTACTAGATGAGACATCGCTTTTGCCGTGAGTAAACTGAGTAGATATACAAGTAATTCAAGAGATGAACACTAGAAAGGAATTGTAAGATTACTCAGATATTTGAGATATACTTGTAAATATGGTCTGCACTATTATAAATATCCAGATGTAATTGAAGGCTATAGTGATGCCAACTGGATATCGGATATGAAAGATTCTAAATCCGCTAGTGGATATTTATTCACTTTTAGAGGTGCAGCCATATCATGGAAATCTTCTAAGCAGACTGTTATTTTCCCAGATCCGCAATGGAGTCCAAATTTATACCATTGGACAAAAGTGGAGAAGAGGCAGAGTGGCTTCGCCATTTCTTAGAAAATATTCCAAGATGGTCAAAGTCAGTGCCAACCATTTGTATACATTGTGATAGCCAATCGACTATAGGCAAGGCACAAAGTAATATGCATAATGGTAAGTCTAGACATATCCGTCGAAGACATAATACCATTAGACAACTGCTCTCGACTGGTACTATATCTATTGACTATGTGAAATCAAAAGATAATCTTGTGGATCCGCTAACCAAAGGGTTAAACAAAGAGTTGATTGCTAAATCTTTGATAGGAATGGGACTTAAGCCTCTAGAAATGAGTTGATACAATGAAAATCCTACCTTGTTGACTGAAGATCCCAAGAACTTGGTTCAAAGGGACAACCTAATTGTAAAAAGACTCTTGTGATCACCGTGGGATAGTATCCCATGTCCATTCCTTAAACAGTGATACCCGTGGTGAGTAGGATAAGCATTTGGCTTTTAATGATTATTGTATGGAAGGTAGTACGGGCTACTTATAATTGAGAATTACCTACGTGAGAGAGAAATGGGGCCGCTTCGAAGAGAATTGTGTGAGGCTCAATTCTTAGACCCTCTCACAGAACCAGGCTATGTCCAGGGTCACTAATGGACATAATAATGAGAACTGGAATATGTTAAGGAGAATCCTGGTGTGAAGTATATTCATCGTTTACACAAAAGGCAGAACAATTCAAAGACATCGCGTTTACTGGTCAGCTAGTAAAGTTAATGTGCGTTCACAAGGGAATGTTCAAATGGTAACACCTATCTATCCTATGCAGGTTTCAAATGTTGAACCATAACATTATTTTTCAATTTTATTCATGTGTGGGATTGTTGTAAAATTTGAATGGAAATTGTAACTTATCACTTTTGATGCCTTCACATTTAAGAAAAAAGAACTTGTAACTTAACATTATTAAGTTAAGAATTAAATGAATACTTATTAATGTGGCTTATCTTATTAGCCTATATAAAGAGACTTCTTCACTTGAAGAAAGTGAGTACGAAAAATAAGAAAAGAAAACAATTGTTAAAGTCCCTTTCCCCAATTTTGTTTAAATGTTTGGTTCAGCATACTTCTAGTTCGCCGAATTTGTATCGGTTTTTTCGTTGTTTCCTGGGAAACAGACGCTTATACAGGGCGAATCTGTTTTAAGGACACTGTGTTTTCACAGGCCTCGGTATTATATATATATAGCCATCTTATTTTTTATTTTTCCGATAAAGTTCCCTACAATAGTAAACATAAATCCAAGACACGAATTAAAATTCCGAACTACTAGTCAATAAATTAACTCATGCTTGAAAGTAGTAAATCAGATAATAAATTTTTATTAAGTCTTGAGAAATTAACAAAAAAAGGCTTACAAACTGATCGACTTCTCCACAAACGAGCAAAAAGTAAAATAAAAAAATATATACAAGCGGTTTTGGTGTTCAATGTTGGTTTGTATATTAAAAGCTCGACTTTATTTACGAACATTTCAGTTTTGAATGAGAATTATGTTTAATCAAAAGTGCTAGTTCTATTAATTTATGTTGTAGATAATATGGTTAGATGTGTCAAACGAAAGATCATGTTGTTGGTTCCTTGTAAAATATAAAATATGGTTCACAACCTAGAATGAATTGAACAAACTATCATGAAAGGTTTGTAGTGTAATTTTGAATAAGTTTATCATTGGCTAATGAACTATATAGGCCAAGCAAATATCTACACTCGGTTATTACTCGTACTCTTAAGCTGTACGATAATCGTGTGTATTTAATATCTATTACTTTGATTTATCAAATTGTGAGATCCAATAAATGGGTCAATAGACAGAGGGTAATAATATTAAATGCATTATGTTCTGTTCAGATTATTTACAGTCAGTATGTACACTAAAGACCTTAGACCGATTGGAGTCGGTCTGAGCTCAAGCTTCCTTGTCGGTAGATCACATGCGGACCTGCAAAAACTCTCACACCGTAGGAATTTTTCGATGAAGAGCCTCCGATGCTTAAATGAGAACTTGTAGAAGATGAAGTGCAGAAACTAATGTATGGAATAAAGAGAAGCATAATCCAAGTATGATGAATTAGCATGATAAGTCCAGTTGCTCTAGTCGAAGAAAGGTGAGCTCGCACAAGGTTAACATGACGGGGTGCCTAGAACTCGTAATGGATAGCCTAAGCATGCAAACATTCGAGAAGTGGCAAGGATCTCGAGATACTTGACTCAAAGGGGGAAAAAAATCAGACAAGACGAAAAAGAGACTCAAGTCTGGTGTTTACAGTTAAGCAGTATGACATTGCAAGAAAGGCTAGGATGTTGTCAAGGGGGAGATCCTCCAGGACCCAACAACTATTGATATGACGTTAGCTCAAGGGTCAGATAAAGAAGAAGAACCTCAAATGGTTAGCTCGAGGACCGAGTAAGGAGGCAAAACTTTGAGCAGGTTCTTGAGGGCCGTAGAATCTATGAAGTATCATTTCGAAAATGAGAACAACCCAAAGCGGGTGGCCAGGTTGTCCCGTGCCAGGAAGCTCGAGGGTTGCAAGACCTAAGGAGCATGGAAACTCGGAGGGACCGCATGGCTCGTAGATCAAAGAAGTGGAGGTCATTACGACCTGGTTATTGACCGAGCCAGTAGTTCGGAGGACTATAAAGTCTTTAAAGTTGCAGAAGCCCAAGAAGTTGGAGAGACAAAGATTGCGAAAAACCGTATGGCCGGGAAAGTAGGCCTAAAGCCAGACGACCTAAGGTCACAGAACTCCGGGCGGGTAGCTCGAAGATCACAAGGGCAAGGGACGTGTAAAGTTGGCTCAGAAGCCATAGATTCACACAAGATAGACACTCTGACATAGATAAGCTCAGGGTCTTTAATGGTGCATCGAATGCACAAGCAGACCAATTTCAAAGGCACAGTGAGTGGCATTTCAACACAAGTCTTGGTTGCTCGTCTTAAAATGGTGGTGCTAGATGATGTAGCACGGAAAAGCTAGGTGGACCGGCTTGAGCCGTGGGCTCGGGTCCGGCCGGTCCAGCGAAGCTTAAGTCTGTTTTTCCGATTTACCCAATTTAGAGTCATGTCGGATTTATTGTGCAATGTTTCTTGTTCTAGCAAGGATTCTTGTTCTGTTGAACTAAACCCTAAATTGACAGCTGAAAACCCCATTACAACAGACCAATATTGAAATATTGAAAATTAACACATCCATCATATGAAAATTTCAGTAACTCAACCGATTTTGATCAATAACAGGAAAAAGGATTATGAATCAAGACAACACATACACATTTCTAATGTACTGAGCTATGTCGTATGTACAGCCAGCAATCCAATTTCCACGTAGACCACGCGAATCGCAGCCAATGAGATCCATCCACGTCTACATCTCTATCCACCTGGCGAGCTGCGTGGGGTTGACGACACCGGGGATGTGGACCCCGTCGCTCTTCACCAGATTTGCCACCTCAACGTAGCTCTCCGGCTTCGGCTTTGCCTTCCCACTCGGCTCGGCTTCCTTGCTGGGCCTGTTCCTCTTCACCTCCGCGGCGCGGACCGGTGAGGCCTCGGCCCTGCCCGGGTCAAACCTCTGGCCGAACAACGTCCCCTTGGTCAGGAACTCGAGTGCCAAGTAGCCGGCAAGGAGCCGGTTGGATGCCAGCGGCTGCTGCTGCGGCTCCGCCGCTTTGTACGACGTCGTCGCCTGGCTTGTGAAACTAACGCCGCGATGGACGGCGGTTTGTGAAATTAACGGTTTGGATGACGTGGGGAACTGTAGGGCCTCCATCTCCTTACGCTTGCGTGAGGCGCTAGGTGTCAGTATCCTACGGGAGTGATAACTCATCCTGACCGTCGATTGATTTTCGATGGGACGAGCAGATTCTTCAAGGGCAATAGGGTCAATTCATGCGAAAAAAAAAACAAAGCGCATCCAAATTTGGCTTTTTTTTTGTTCTTTTCAAGAAAATTTCAAAATTCAAGAATTCGATTAATGATCGGAATTAGGGATTTCGAAAGGTACTGATGAGAAATCCGAACAAGACCCGGCGGATCTGGAAGCGCTTCACGGCTGAGGAGACGAGGTTGCCGGCGGAGGCGGTGGAGAGAGAGAGAGGAGCGGTTAGAGAGAGAGAGAGAGAGGGGAAAGAACAAGTGCGTATGAGATGAGAGAGGAGATTTTATACAAAGGGTGGAGGTGCTGGGCTGCGTGCCTTCTAGATTATTTTATATTTTTATATCGTATTAATTTATCGACCTTGTGTTTTAAAAATATTACTGAAGTGCCACTGCGTACCTCTTCAGTTAGAGGTGTTAATGGGCCAAGATGGTTAGAATAAGCCCGCTTAGTCAAGACATGGCAAAACGGCCCAGCCCGCCGATTCGGTGCAAGACCTGATGGGTCCTGTAAAGTTGGAACCTAAACCGGCCTGGAAGAAGTATAGGGCCGGTTACATAATCAGGCGATCCCAGTTTTGGCGTGCGATATGTCCGGTGGATTTTTTTATTATTTTTTTATGGAAAATAATATAGTTATGAATTGTAGTGGAGTGAATATAAATAAAATAACATATTTTGGCTAAGTAAAAATTATTTTGTTAAAAATTATATTTTAACTAGTAATATGTCGAATAAGTTGTTTATGTATCCTTTACTTATATCAAAGTGTCGAATAAGTTGTTTACGTATCCTTTACTTATATTAAAGTCCCCGTAATTCGCTTAACTTATTTATTTGATGAAATATGATGACATGATTCGTTCAACAATTTACTCGTCGTCGTTGTCGAACTAAGTTCCACCTGTTCCAGTAGTAGTACAAAAATTATTCCGCTCACCATCATTCTCTTTAGTGACAGTTAATGTTCTTCTTTTGGTCTTCTTTCAATCGCTCAGCAGCATTTGTGCCTCTATGATTTGTGGTGCTAATCTCGATCATCATCGTCCATCAACAGTTTATCAACTCTCACTAAATGTATGTTCAACCGTCACGGATGAGTTCAGTAGAACAAAAATTTCCGTGGCAGTCAAACATAAAATAGGATACACGGTATTCCTTTTTTACCAACAATACAGAACATCAAATTAAGGTGGTGGAACATGTTGTTTGACCACCTTAAGTTTTAATTTTTTGGTCGAGTAATGGTCGAATTCATCATATCCAGTTTCCATGCTTCTCGCACTCTTACCCATTGAACTATTAGTATCTTCATAGAAATTGAATAACTTAGCCCAAGCTCGAAACTCTCCGCCATGCCCCACTGGTTGTTGAGAAAAAGCGATACCAATTCTACTTGGTGTCAATTTTCGACTTTGTGTAACACCACACCCGATTCTACTTTTTCTCCGAGCTATCTCTTCCCCGAAAGTTTGCCGAAAATGACTTTCTCCGGTCAAGGAGAATCCACGCACCAATCCCCAGGTCAAACGCCTCGTCGTGAGCGCAAAGAAATGTCGTGCATTCGCCAACTAGAGCAACCAGCCATAACCATGCACGAGTAAATGTGTATATATA
>CACSLK010017620.1:1272824-1283987 GCA_902706635.1 Striga hermonthica | reverse complement strand
ATATATATATATATATCAAACTAAATGTTATAAATTAAATTAATGACGTATATCATCTTATATATATTTGTCAAAGTAAATGTTATAAATTAAAATAATAACGTATATCATCCTATTTTGATAGTTTAAATCATATTAGTTTATGGGTATTATTGTTCAATAGACATGTAGCACGTTTAAATTACATACATGTTAGGAACAATGCTTTAATGTACTTGTTTAGATTCAATATCTAATAGTATTTATTGTGTTTGACTTAAATGCTTATATTTTTTATATGCGAAATATATGTACAATATTTTTTAGATGTAGTTTTATACCTATGTAGATTCTACAACATACAATACTACTTGAGCAATGTAAATCGAATATTTATTTTTATTTGACTTTGTACTCTTCTTGTAAATGTAATTTATACCTATGTAGATTGTGCAACACAGCACTACCTAGGGTTAAGATTTAATCCAACATATTCGTGGATCATGTGGAATTACAAATGATATAACCCCCACTGTCCTTTATGAGGACAATGCAGCTTGTGTTTTACAAATGAGTAGTGGGTATGTCAAATGAAGCATGACAAAACATATTGCTCCAAAATTCTTTTACCCACACGAGCTCCAGAAAAGCGGTGAGATTATTATACAAAAAGTGAGGTCTAGCGAGAACTTGGAAGACCTATTCACCAAATCCCTTCCTACATCTACTTTTGAAAAATACATTTATGGTATTGGTATGCATAAACTGGGAAAACTGTTGTCTTCAGGGGGAGGGAAAAACTCAATATAATCCCGAAGATTAGGTCCTGAAGACCAAATACTGCACTCTTTTTTTATTTAACTAAGTTTTTCCCAATGGGTTTATTAGTTAAAGGTTTTTAACGAGGCAGCTAGTAAAACACATGAATTTTTATAAACCATGTACTCTTTTTCCCTTGACTAATCTTTTTCCCTGTCGGGTTTTTATTAGCAAGGTTTTTAATGAGGCATGTAGTAATGTCCAAGGGGGAGTGTTATAAATACAGTAATATGGACATTACTAATATATAATTGGGTCTGAAGTCCATTAGATAGAAAAATTAGGTTGTAGGGCTTCCCTCTTGTAAACCCTATAAAAGGGTGATTATACCGATGAATAAGATTATAGACTTTTTTGCTTCTCTTTTTCTTGTTCTTTACTGCACATCTTTTATGCTTGTTTGATTGATGGATGCTTGGTGAATATTGAGGACTCCAATTTACAACACTGAGCAGTTTTTGCATTTCAAATGGACCTCAAGGTAATTTTAAATTTTTAATGTGTCCAATTTCCCCACTTTTCCAATAGTACCCTTTAGAGGTGAGCATTGGTGCGGTTCGGTGCAAACTTCACCGAACCGCAAAATCCT
The DNA here is from genome assembly GCA_902706635.1 of Striga hermonthica. Taxonomy (NCBI): domain Eukaryota; kingdom Viridiplantae; phylum Streptophyta; class Magnoliopsida; order Lamiales; family Orobanchaceae; genus Striga; species Striga hermonthica. Next base: position 1,282,600 of record CACSLK010017620.1, on the reverse strand, counting down.
AAAAACAAAAAATGTTCAAATGTATAAATCGAACTGCACATTCCACACCTGGAAATCGCATGTTGTGCTCGAGCCGGATTGATGGCTGACAGCGGCTTTGGATGCTTTACTAACTCGACCCACGGGGGAGTGTAACAAGTAGGACTCCTTCCAAACCCACTCCTTCCTTGGCCTAATCTTTAGGGGCTTTCTTGGTCCTACGCGGGTACTTGCGCTCGTATGCAAGGAATAGGTTTAGGAACAGGGCTAGCGAAGGAAGGGACCAAGGAAGGAATTCGTAGCCCAGAACCTTGAGTTTAGAGAAAAAAACGAACCACAACCGCACCGAAATCTTCGGTTCAGTGCGGTTTTGGTGCGGTTAACCGCAAATAAACAGTTGACTTTATTATTTTCGTTACAAAATACAGTTTTTCTGGTAAGGTCACTCATTTCAACTTGTTTAGCTCAAAATCGTTTTTAATAAAAAATCATCATTTACTTAATTTACCTAGTTGGGATACTTTTAGACATTGGTGTGTTTGTTAAAGAATATACCCAAACCAAATCAATTCTACTCAAAATTTAACTCAATTTTAACTCAACCCCACTATTCTCGATATTATCAATAATTAAACAACAACAACCAATCATTAAATAATAACAATAAATTATTTTTACACATCATATCAACTTTAATTCACTATTCATCAACTTACATAATTTTAACTAACTATCACATCATATTATCTCTCTCCTACTTTTACATCAAACTAATTTTAATTATTTAATTTTTAATATTATTTTAATATAAACTCAAAATCTCACTAACAACTAACTACACCACTTTTTCTAAATTAACCCTAATTAACTCAAAAATATTCACTTTGAGTTAATTAGTTCACTCAAATTATTCCTTCAACAAACACACCTTAGCAAGCTACAACTGAATGTAACAGAACCCACATTCTAATCAAAACCCATCCTTGCATATTACAAGTATTAAATGCTCAAGTGAAATTGATAAACAACAATACTAATTTAGAGACAAAAATTGTAGATTATATCTTCATTATTACAACAGCACAAGTAAATATATATATATAAACTTGGAGAACCCAAAGCTCCTACCGAGACTGGCCGCATCGGAAACCTCGCTCCTCTCCGAAATTGCCGCGTTGTTCGATTTCACAGAAGGTGAAAGTGAGAGAGACCAGCAAGATCTACGGGCTGAGGCGTGAGGTCTGAAAACTGGGGTTGGCATACAATAGAAATGCAATGACTCTACTTATTAGCCAAAAACAAAACCGTGTGTGCTCTGTATGTTAAAATCGTACCCTTCGACCAAAAACGAACCGCACCGAATTTTCTTTTGCAGATTTTCAAAATCCAAATTGCATCACAAATCGAACTCTCTAGAAACCGGACCGAACTGCACCAAATACATCTTTTTGGCTCGGTTTTTCAATTTCGACCAGGTTTTGCTCACCTCTAGTAACCACTGCTCTAACTAATTGTCCACCCATTCCAAGTGTGATTGGGTAAATTTTCTCTAAAGTCAAATGTGCTTTCAAATGAGACGAACACCACATCTCTTTCTCAATTCGCATGTTTAACATCTGATGCTGGTATAATAAATACAGGCACCAAATACATCTTTTTGGCTCGGTTTTTCAATTTCGACCAGGTTTTGCTCACCTCTAGTAACCACTGCTCTAACTAATTGTCCACCCATTCCAAGTGTGATTGGGTAAATTTTCTCTAAAGTCAAATGTGCTTTCAAATGAGACGAACACCACATCTCTTTCTCAATTCGCATGTTTAACATCTGATGCTGGTATAATAAATACAGGCATTTCAGGAAAAATAACATTACTGGTGTTTAAGCAAAGATAATTTCACCACTTTAAGTAAAACAAACAATCAACCAAATCTGTTACACCATGGGAAAATGTCATCGAGAACACATGTCAATTAGACACAATCTAGTTTATGCAGAAATGAACATTTCTCCAGCACACTTATGTGCAACAATGTGTATTATTAAAAAAATATCCGGCCTTCATCTCCAAGCACATCTCCAAGGACGTCGGTTTTCCAAACCAGTAGACACGACAAAAATAGTTCATTAAACGACAATCTCACTTAACACGACGCTTGCTCAACTTGAGGCGCCTGCATAAAAAGGTACTGGGAGAGAGAATAGATGATCTTAGCCACCACCCATTAAGGAATATTTTCATGAACAAAAATGTACCCAAAAACAAATCATTGCCCCACTGTTTTCAATTACCTCAAATGATTTTCCTGATCTCTCGAAATTCAGCATGCTGAGCGCAACTTCACAGCTCTGTGACACAATAGGCTCGGCATCCTTGGCGAATTCCTCAAGCAAAGAAACACAATGATCGTCTATATAAAACAAATTCATGCAAGTCAAAGTTTTAATTAATAGTCCCACATTAGCCGTAAACATATTTCCAGGCGGATCATGAACGAATTTAAACTTCGGGTAAATTAATGGAAAACGGTATGACCTGCAATAGAGCCAAGAGCCTCAGCTGCTTCATGTCTAACCATAGGATGTTCGTTTACATCTCTAAGAACCTGAGAAAGTGCATCTGAAGCTTTCTTGTTCTGCAGTTGGCCCAAAACATAAGCAACCTGAGCTCACTCAAAAAAAAAAAAAAAAAGTTACTAGTGAAAGAAAAAAGTTTAACAAAGGCCGGATAACAATTAGAAAACAAAAATATCTGCTGAATGCTTTTCACTATCAGCCTGACCTATTCTAACTTCACAGGACAACTAGCTAGATAATAATAATCAAAAGCTTAGAAACATGATGATAAAGGCCGAGTGGAATCAAGAAGTTAATGCTGAGTTTCCACCTTAATGCCTGTCTCTTGTTAGGTACTTTTTCCCTACTAAGTTAACGCAAGACAATTTGACTAAACAAGACCGAAATGTCAACAAGTGCGGACATCAAATGGATACAAAATAAATGTAAACATTTTTCAGTGAGAACACACAAAGTAAACAAAAATGTCTAGTAAGAGGAAGCACCACTGGCTCATCAACACATAAATGTGAATTATGTACGCCAAATGACATTACGTCTCTGGATTCCAGTCAACCAAATTAACTTGAACAATTGGCTATTCACTATCAGACTTCATTACACTTAATGTGTTAAATACAAAAATTACCTCATGTCGTAGCAAAGCACTATTTGCACCTAGGGACTCAACAATAGCAGAAACAGCTTCGTCTTGCCCAAGGTTCCTCAGAGCAAAAAGAGCTGCATAACGCTCATACATGCACTTTCCTTCATCTAATAGAATTTCCCTAAAAGAAAGAAAATTAATGTTAATAAATAGGATCAAGCAACAATGCAAAGCTAAACTCAGTAAACCAAGAACCAATTGTGTACGTTCAAAATGACAACCTCAGCTCTCGTATGGAAGAACAATTAGCAGGAGCAGCGGGATCAACTGATAAAAAAGGAGATGATTGAGAGACGGATGTGTTCTTTACTTTCTCAATCCGACTTAAGGCTAGCTCACACGTCTCTCGAACTTCTTGAGCTGGGTCAGAAGCCAAACTCTTTTTAAGAAGTGAAACATTACTGTCTAAGCCGATTGCACCAAGAGCTTCTGCTGCCTGGTCATATGTGTTCACATAAAATGGAAGCATAAAGCTTTAATTTAAAAAATTAAAGTTCGTGGAATAATAACATGATGAACATCCAGAAGTCATTAGTATACCTCATGGCGAACAATGGGGTGCAATGAAAGGTCATTCAGAACAGCTTCTAAAGCAGGGATGGCTTCTACATCTTGCATCTGCCCCAAAGCAAATGCTGCCTCGTGGGCAAGCAGGTTTGAACTATCTCTGGTTGCTAAAGGAGGAAAACATTTCAATCAAATCAATACGTTGATCAGAATAGTGACTGCATTTCAATGAGAAAATAACAAGGGAAGCTTCCGCAAACCATAGATTATATATTACAACTTAAATGGACTAAAACGTTCCACTAAAAGAAGGGATTTCAGGATATTTGCCATCTTTTCCCATTTCCAGATTAGTCAATCTTTCTAAATGAAAGCTGCAGAAGTAACTCTTACATGTTTCCGAATTAGAATCTATGTTGAGTCCTTCAATAGAGGAACAAAATCCAAAAATGATAATAAATTTCCACTAATTTCCCAGTTCTACATAAGAAGAATGAAAAAATGGAGAAAAGAATTAAAAAAAAAAAAATACCTCAAGTTCACTAAAATTTCCACGAACCTATTCTGAATCGTTTCTTTTATGTTTTTTCATTGATTTACATAATACAGTCAACAAGATATAAAAAGCACCTTGTATAAGGGCATTTCTAGGAGCGGCACCACGGAGGTTACGGAGAGAGAAGAGGGCTCTGAACCGCTCTGCGATTGGCTGATTCTGATCCAACAATTGCCCGCATAAAAACCTCTCGGTCTCAGCAGAAACTTGGAATGAGCAGTCACCAACGTTAGAGTCCATCGTGATAAGCAAAGGAAAAGGAATTCAATTACCGAGGCGCCTTGCTCCCCTTGATGTGCAAAACGAGTTACATGAAATGACGTGAGATGCACACAAATCTATAACAAATCCCATAATCAAATTGTTCAAACACGAAAACCAAATTCACGTAATACAAGCACATATATTTGGAACGGACTCTAAATGTGGCTCTCGTGTGAAGCACTTAGTTCTTTTAAAGACACTATTAGTGGCCCTCGCACGTAACACTTAGTTCCTAGACCAATGTGAAACTACACCGCACTCCTTGTTCAGTTCATATAACGTATCACCAAATGTTGATTAGACATCCGAGCGTACAATCCTACTCCTGGAAGAGGTGACACGCCAGGATAGGCCAAAGCCCTTATATCAACCTTATTTCTCCCAAGAGGCTCGGCGTCTCTTTGGCCAGAACCAAAACCCAAATGACATCACATTCCGGCATATACCCAAAAACTATGACCACATATGCCCAAAAACTATGACCCGTTCTGGCCAACGGCTCCAATAGATATAGGACTAGACTATGGTATACAGGCCAACCTGCTCGGTTTATAAATCAAACTCTACGTAAGCCGAAAACATATACAAAGCATATTCGAGCAAATCAAATATCAATCAAACAATCAACAAGCCGTTAAAATACCACGTAGTGGGGTCGGCTATATGGATCACATGTTGCTCCTGCTCAATCAAAGCACATATCCACATTCAAATTTAAATATTTTAAATCATTTTTTATTGTCTCTTTTCAAGTTTTCTTCGGTCTACCCCTCCCCCTTTTAATTTGCGTTCTGAATTCTAATATTTCTAACCTTCTCATCGGTGCCTCGAAGTCTGTCCTACGCACATGCCTAAACCATCTTAATCGAGATTCTCTTATTTTCTCTATGGGCACTACTCCAACTTTATTTCTAATCCTTTCATTTCTAATATTATCTAACCTAGTATGCCCACACATCCATCTCAACATTCTCATCTCTACCACTCGCATTTTTTGATCATTTTCATATTTAGTAGCCCAACACTCGAATCCATAAAGCATCGTCAGTTGAATGGCCCTTCGATAGAACTTGCCTTTCAAACTCACTGGTACTTTACGATCACAAAATATCAAGCCAGAAAATTCATATAACAAGTCCAAGATTGAATCTTTACACAAAATGCAAAGTCGGAAATCCAAACATATCACAAGCAGAAGAATGAGGATTTAAAATGCATGCTTCATTATATAATTTTGTAGTTCTTGTAGAAGAGTTTATATATATATATATATATATATATATATATATATATATATTTATATATATATATATTTTTTTTTGGTAGAATAAATATTTTACCCACCTAAATATATAGTGTGGCATTGTCACAATAATTACTGGGTCATATTTAGGCTCAGCTCAACATATCAATATATTTTGAGGACCCAAATGTCACAAACGAATGGCATCGCTTTAATTTTAAAAGAACAGACAAACCACACGGTTGATTTGTACAGTGTTCATATTCATATTTTCACCACGACTTATACCATAAAATAGATATCTAAATGATTCCTGAAGAAACAAAAAGATAAGCTACAGAACTAAAGCAGATTACAAACACAGAAAGCATGCTAAACAAATGAAAATAAGCTCCAACAGAACAACAATACAACTGCAAAACTTGGACAGTCACCTATGAGTTGTCACTGTACGTTGAACACAGTTTTTACTAGAAAATAGATTTTGGACTATTTTTCAAATTACGAGAAGACAAGTTATAAAACTACAACTTTTCTAAAGACTCCGAACGCTAACTAGCATGATATAGAAGGAAAATGGGACAAGCCTCAGTAGCCCTATTGCTGCAAAAAATGACAGAAGTGTTCGTAATTTGTTAATAGTTTTACCGGAACATACGTATTTAAATAATTATTTTTCCTACAAAGCTCCAACGAAATATCTATGTTTTCATGAAAATAGTGAAGGAAGGAAAGGATGTTAAGAAGGTGTAAACATCTCATGAACAAGCAAACAGCGCATAATGGAAGAAAGATAATTAGTAGATTCTTGCAGCAATGTAAATCCAAGGCACTAAACAACAAGTATCGAGAAGACTTAAAAAACAGACAGCTAAATTGCAGGGGTCAAACAGCAGATGGCCAAATCCATCAACAGAAATTTAAGAAATCACATTTAAATCATATTCTCAAAAACTAACATGATCGTTTACGCTGCACAAGTTTAATAGAGTTCCAGTATCCCTAAGACCCCCAATCGAGTCCTTCCGAGTTCCGACACTGTGTTCCTAAAATTGTTTTGGTATTTGAATTCTACAACTCATAGCGAACAATTTGACAATTAATTTATCAAGTATTACCGGGAAGCGGGCGGCCGTCCAGGTGGAGAATGCTCACGGATTTTGTAAAGAACGAAAGAAAAACAAAAAGGAAAGTAACAGAGTGAGCTCTTTGCATAAAATTGGAAAATCATAAAAAGAATGTAAAGGTGGCGCTCACTTGGGCTCAAAATCGGGCCGCATATTAAGCCCGAAACCTTACACCCAAAACAAGAGAAAACTATAAACAATAACTACACTAATTACATGTATAACTAGTTACATATATACTAATACTAACGTAAAAAATTATTAGCAAAAGTAAAACAAATACACAAGATTTTTGCACATATATGAATGACAGTATTGCTATGAAGCCATTAGTTGGCTTTATAGTGGAACCAACCTTCTATATACAAAACTCATATGAATTGCAGTATTGCTATGAAACCAACAGTTGGTTTACTTGTTGTATATAGAAAGTTGACTCCACTATGGAGTCATCTGTTGGCTTCATAGCAAAACTAAAATGAATGGTACACAGTTTTTTTTTTTTTTTTTCGAAACGACAAATGTCAGAATTTAATGTGGTGATATCTAAGGCTGGTATCGGTTCGGTAACTGAACCGATAACATAAAACCGAAACCGAACCGATAAGAGGTCGGTAACCGAAAATCGGTTACAGATAAGGCGGTTCGGTTTCGGTTTAAACCAATAAAAACCGAAAAAATGAAAATTACTGTTCATTGGCAGAGGAAAAAAAAAACCAGCAGCAGACTTCTTGGCATATACAGAGAAAAAAAAGCAGCAGACACACCATATCCAAATAACAATCACATAATTCTTCAACATAAATGAAGGTCTGAATCAAAATTCAAGCATAACCATTAATAAATTGCCTCACATCACATCTTCTACACACAAAAAATAACTAATTCAACCAAACAAACATTACAAGAATGAGAAAAATCAGTTTGAAGCATAAATATAAAACATACCAGCCCTATCGCAACTCCCAACGAGTGAGAGAAGCGACTCCGACGAGTGACAGAAGAGGCGAAGGTGAAGGACAACGGGAAAGACAGATATGTCTTTGTGATTTCTGATTTAATTCCCAGCCCTAAATTCAATCGGTCAAGTAATTTAAGTAAGACATTTTATATTAAAGACATTTTACTAGATTTAATTTAATTAATTTATTGTTTTTTAACTAATATAACTTTTATTTATGGAGTAGTTTATTTATTTAAAAAAATTAACTGGACAAAAAAAAATGAGTCGACCAAAATAAAACAGACGTATTCTCAGAATACGTTTCCTTAAGAAAAAATTAATCAAAAAAACGTATTTCGGGAATACATTTTATAATTATTTTTGTAATTTAAAAAAAAAAATCCCTATAATTCAAATATTAAAAAACATATAAAATGTATTTTTATAAAACGTATTTTGAAAAAATATTTTAATAAAAAAAAAAATAGGGAAATAATATTTAAATAAAACGTATTCTGAGAATACGTTTTACAATTAAATTGTCGGTAAACATATTCTCAGAATACGTTTTTTATAGTAAATATTAAAAAAAAAATACCTTCCTCTCCATTTCATTTACGAACAGAGGGCTCCACCAAGCAAAAAAAAAAAGAACAAGCAGCGATTTCATTCGTGAAAAAAAAAATCGATCCAATCTTCATCCCGGCGTGAACCGACAACACCGACACGAGCCTCATTTCCGGTTAATTCATTCGCACGAGGTATATTGGTTTATCTTTACTTTTTACATTATTTGAAGTTGTTTGGAGATTGGGAATTGTTATAATATGTTTGAATGTGGTGGTATTTAAAGATTGAAAATTGCTAATTGATTATCGATTATGTGTGTATGTTGAATTGAGGATTGAAATTTTGTGTGTAAATTGTCAATTGTGTATTGTTTGGTTGTTGTTGGGGTTAGGGTTTTTGGAATTAGAATTAGGGCTTTCAATTTATCCGAATTATAGATGAATTTTATGTTATTGTTCGATTATGAGTATTAGGTTTTGGAGGATTATTTGATTGGGACTTTTTTTTTTGTTGGAGTAAAAATTGAGTTTTTTTGGAAAAAGAATTGAAAGTGTTTTTTTGCAACAGGTATAAAATGGCCTATTCCGGTCCATACCTTGTTAATTTGTACTGGCATTTTGGGAAGAAAATGTTAAGCGATTTGTTTCATTTAAAGATCGTCCGAGTGGTTCATTTATTATTCCGGGGAGGATATCATATGAACAGTTGGTACAAATAATTAATGCAAAATGTCAGTTTGAAGAAGGTTGGACAATTCAGGAGATTACTATGATGATTAGCCAACCTGATGGTTCGTGGAATCCCGCAATACTCAATAACGATAGTTTTGAATGGATATATTACTTTCCTCGTATGTCATGGTGTATTAGCATTTATCGTTGCAGGCAAATACACCTGTTACACAGTTTGAGGATGTTACTCCTTGTTACGGGGGAGTGTTTGATGTCGAGGGTACGTCGACTTCTCATCTACCTAATTTTGGAGAAGGGACATCGAGAGAATGGGCGGCGGATGAGGATAGAGAAAATATTTGATATAGGATATTATACACACAAGGCTAAACCGGTCTGCTGACCGGTCGAGAAGGTCATACCGTGAGGAAGTCGAGCCGAAATCGACCAGTCGACCAGCCAAGCGGTCGACCAATCTATCCTTCGACCAGATGAATGGTCGAGCATTTCAGTCGACCTCGATCGGTCGACCACTTCGCGGACTTAACACTTCATAGATCGGCCTAGTCACAGATGCGTGAAAGAGCTTGTAACAGAATTTCAGGAGAATATTCATCACATGTGCAGGAGGACACGTGTCGAGAACTTACTGGTTGATAGCGATAACCACCTCTGACAGCTCCCAACGTCCTGCG
>CACSLK010017620.1:1211631-1226263 GCA_902706635.1 Striga hermonthica | reverse complement strand
GCCGTTTGGGTTGAAAAATGCCGGAGCCTCTTATCAACGCCTTGTCAACAAAATGTTTGCCACGCTGATTGGTCATACTATGGAAGTTTACGTCAACGACATGCTCGTCAAGTCGGTGCACGCTTCTGACCATATAACACACCTTCAAGATATGTTTGATGTCCTCCGATCTTATTCCATGGTCTTAAATCCCAAGAAATGCACTTTCGGAGTTAAATCAGAAAAGTTTCTGGGCTATATGGTCAGCCAGCGCGGAACTGAAGCCAACCCGGCAAAGATAAAAGCCATTCAAGACCTAACTCCCCCGACTTCGGTTAAGGGCGTTCAGGCCCTAACTGGCCGACTTGCTGCACTCAACCGGTTCATCTCCAAATCCACAGATCGTTGTAAACCTTTCTTCGAAGCAATCAAAAAAGGAAAGTGCTTTGAATGGACCGAAGAATGTCAAAAAGCTCTCATCAGCATCAAGGAGACACTTGCCTCTCCACCAACGTTACAAAAACCAAGACCTGAGGAAATGCTGTTTTTATACCTCGGAGTCAGCGATTCTGCGATCAGCGCTGTTTTGGTACGTGAAGAAGGAACGCTACAATCACCTGTTTATTACATTAGCAAAGCCCTACATGACGCCGAACTGCGCTACCCTCCTATGGAAAAATTGGCGTTTGCGCTTGTCATCGCTGCTTGGAAATTGCGACCTTATTTCCAAGAACATACTATAACCGTCCGCACTTCGTATCCGTTGCGCCAAGTCCTGCACCGACCTGACACCTCGGGGCGCATGATCAAATGGGCGATTGAACTTGGACAATTTGACATCCACTACCAACCGAGGACCGCGATCAAGGCACAAGCCTTTTCCGACTTTATTGCCGAATTCACTCCAGCTATCACAGTTCACCACGACGATCAACCGTGGGTTCTTTATATCGACGGTTCCTCGACAGTCAACCGAGCGGGTGCAGGAATAGTCCTGGCGGACCCGGAAAACCGATTATTCTGTCACTCAGTGAAGTTTCTTTTCCCGGCAACAAACAATGAAGCCAAATACGAAGCCTTGCTATCCGGACTAAATTTGGCTGAATCCATGAATGTAAAGCACCTCAAAGTCTTCTCAGACTCCCAACTCCTTGTCAACCAAATTAACGGTTTGTATGAAGTCAAAGAACCTCGGTTGACACCGTATCTCTCTTTGGCAAAGCGAAAATTATCAAAGTTCTCTGTTGACGTTGAACATATTCCCCGAACTCTTAATGTTCAAGCAGACGCTTTGTCCCGGCTGGCCTCGAGTACCGGAATGGAGAACATGGAGTATGTCCAAGTCGGACAACAAGAACGACCGTCGACCGCATTTACCGAAGTCACGGCTATCGATCCGGTAACATCACAAAAGCCGCCAACTTGGATGGATCCTATTATCCACTATTTAGAAACTGGGGCCTTTCCCCCGGATCCAAAAGAAGCTCGGACACTTCGGATTCGAGCAGCTCGGTATATATTGGACAATAGAACTTTGTTTAAGAGAGGATATTCCGTCCCACTTTTAAAATGCGTGAATGAATCTGATTCACGATATATTCTAGAAGAAGTCCATGAAGGAATTTGTGGAAGTCACCCCGGTTCTCAAGCCTTATCTTACAAAGTTTTACGACAAGGTTATTATTGGCCGACCTTAAAAACCGACGCCGCTGCATGGGTTCGTAAGTGTCTGAAATGCCAAGTGTTCGCACCCAACATCCACCAGTCTCCCGAGGAGCTCAAATCAATCTACAGTCCATGGCCTTTTGCCAAATGGGGAATCGATCTCATAGGTCCCCTGCCGACCGGAAAAGAAGGCGTCCGATTTGCCATTGTAGCCGTTGATTATTTCACTAAGTGGGCCGAAGCCGAACCGTTAGTCACGATAACCGAGCAAAAAGTCGTTGACTTCGTATGGAAATCAATCATCTGCCGCTTCGGAGTGCCGAACTCCATCATTACCGATAACGGGAGACAATTCGAAGGCAAGCGATTTGAATCCCTGTGCGAAGAATATAATATCAAGCACTTTTTCTCTTCGCCTTATCACCCGCAATCCAACGGGCAAGTTGAAGCTGTGAACAAGCTCATAAAAAACGGCCTCAAAGTCCGACTTGACGCCGCCAAAGGAGCTTGGCCTGAAGAGTTGCCACACGTCCTATGGGTCTACCGGACTACAACTCGAACTTCTACCGGCGAGACTCCGTTTTCCTTAACCTACGGCTCAGAAGCCGTCGAGCTCGGTGAACTGACGTACAGAGTTCAACATTTTACCGAGGGAGTCCAACTCGGAAAACCTGAAAGCTAATTTGGACCTGCTTGACGAACATCGCACCCGTGCTGAACTCAGAAATGCCGCTTACAAACATAGAAGTGAAAGATATGTCAATTCTAAGCTTAAGCCTCGTTCATTACGAGTTGGAGATTTGGTCCTTAAACGCGTAATGGGGCCGGACCCCGGCCCACTCAAACCGAGGTGGGAAGGACCTTTTCAAGTCATTGAAGTCCTACCTCATGGGGCCTACCGAATCGCTCACCCTGATGGAACTCCGCATCAATATCCATGGAATGCTGTTTTCCTAAAGAAGTTCTATCAATAAACGGTCCGAAGTCGGATAGCCGACCCTTCTTTGGCACGGACCCCTCTTTCTTGCTTACTGAATGTACGAAGTAACTCTTTTGATGTACTGAAGGCCCATCGGCTTTCGCTTTTGAAAATCCGAGCAGCAGCTCGATACCGATGTTAACATTTTGAAACTCGGTTCTATGAATATCTTGTACCGATGTAAGCATTGCGACACTCGGTCTTGCTGATACCCCATAATATATCTGAATCCTACACATATGTCGGATGGGGGTGATGCTCGTCAAACGTCATTTCAACAAACATGATTCGACGGGTCCCGAAAATTACCGAATATAAAAGATGTAAATCGGTTGGGGCCATTCCATAACCGCACTCGGACGAAGTTTGGTGAATTCCCTTTTGTTTTACGTACAGCCCCAAGAATGTGTTAAGTTTCGTGAATTATTTGAAAATTCGCATATCGACTTGCACTTGTGGCTGAAATCATTACAAAAGATCAAGGTGGAGTTCGGAAATTATTTTCATAAAAAAAACCACAATTCGGTTAATCATATAAACATAACCAAATTGTGATGATTCATTTTAAAATCCATACCAAGCTCAGAACACTTGATCAAGAAATCGCTGAAAATTTGTACAGCGAATTTAAATCACAATCGATATCTCATAAACACATTATATTAGAAAATCAAGAAATCCTTACATATTTCCTACTAAGGGAGTCAACAAACCTGACATCCCCGATTACGTACTTAAAAATACGGAGCCCTACTAAGGATGCCGACACACCGGCACCCCGACTATATATTCCAAATCTATAAAAACGCAAAAGGAATTGAAGCTTCAAGCAGCATCATCTTTCTTCTCGGCATCCTGACCAACACCGCTGCCTTCTCCGACTTCCGAGTTGATAGAAAGTTGTTTCTGAAGATGCTCCAGCATCGCCACTTCCTTGGCCTTAGCCGCCGCATCGATGGCAATGTCGGTAATTGGAACCAACTCATGCCGGGGATACCCATCTTCAGCCGATTTCTCCCCAGTCTCTCGAGGAGCTTCAATAACTTCGACCTCCTTCTCGGTCGATTTAGCTTTCTCATCAATATAAGCCTTGACCTTGCTCTGAATCTGCTCCGGAGTCATGTCGTCAAAATGCTGTTCGAGCTCCACTTCAGCAAGAGTCGAAAGATACACGTCGGCTAACTCCTTCCTCTTCTCCTTCTCCCCCTCTAAAATCATATTGACGTAAGCACGTCGGAGGAGAGCAGCTCTATCCTCAGTAAGTGGCGGCAAGTCGGGATTCGCAGCCATTTCTTCAGCTCGGCGCAACATCCACACGCAAAATTCCCGCTCATCCTCGTCGGCCTCTATGTGCATGCTTTTAACCTCCATGTCAAAGCCGTACTTTTCGAGCTTGTGAAATAAGAAGAAGCGCAACTCGTCAATATCATAATAGCCGGCAGTATACCATTCTATCACCCACCGAAGATTCAAACAAGTGTTCATCTCAATCTCGAGGTCAGGCCCACCGACCTCATCATCATTCCCGCCGACGTCCTCGACTTTAACCTCGGCATCATCGCCAGACTTCAGTTCAACAGCAACCGAGTCCTTTCCAGCTTGAAAGCCGTTCTCATACATGAACTCCCCATATGCCGACTTCTCTCTCTCGAGTTTAGCCATCTCGGCCTGATGAGCGTCCCGTTGACGGCCGATTAGTTCATGTGCTTCAACACATTCCTTCTGAGCTGCCTCACGCGCCATCTTTTCTTGCTGCAGCTTTTCCTCCACTTCTTCAGCCTTGGCTTTCAACGCCTTAGAGTGTTGTTCGGCAAAAGCAAGACGCTCCTTAAGCTCGGCCACTTCGGTCTCAAAGGCCTTCTTCTCCTCAGACAATACCGAAGCCTCGGCCCGCGCCATTTTCAACTGGACAGCTTGTTCGAAAAGTTGGCCCTTCAAGTCGGCTTCCACCTTTGCCGACTCTTCCTTCAAATTGACGATCACGACATCCCGAGCAGATATTATGTCCTTTTTTCCTTCTAGTTGCGACGCAATCCGGCGGTGATCGTCCTCAGCAGCAACCAAACTAACCAACGCCCTCCCTACACACGCCTTAGCGTAACTCAATCTGTCCACACTCGACAGAGAAAAAACACCCACCTCGGATTTAGGGTCCCAAACCATTAAGGGCACTCGAGCAGCGTTCTTAGCGCTCTCCGGCATCTCAATTCTTGACGACATATGTGGAGTCTTAACTGATTGAAAAATGGTGAACCACTCCTCCACAACGCCTTCGGGCACCTTAACATTGGCGGCCCGCTCTTCGTCAATTGACAAAAATGACTTCTCGAATAAGGGAGATTCGTCATGGCTCTTCTCTACGGCTTTACGACCGGAGTCATGCTTTTTCTTCGATCTCTTTTCCACTCCGGAAGAAGCGCCCACGTCGGACATTTTCACCAACTTTCTCTTTTTCCTCTTCTCCGGTTGCTCCGACTCCATGGACTTCGGAGAAGAAGGCGGTTTTCCAAGCCCTTCTCCTGGTACCTCGGTATGCACGACCTCAGTCGTGGCCAATTCAGTTCCCGTCACAATAGGTTCATGCTCTACTTGGTTGATCGCAGTAGCATTCACAACTGACGGCACCTCGGTAGTTATCACTCCCTGTAAAGGCTTCGGGCTCTCCGGAATAGCAGCCGAAGTCGCACTCGACCCCCCCTCGGTCGATTTTTTGTCGGCGTTCTTTTGACCAGCAGTTCTTTTCACCAAGGCACGAACTAGATCCCTCCTCATGGCGTCGTTCAATCTCAGATCTCGGCTCTTACCAAACTTGGATTGAAGATCTCTATTCGGATACTTACGCCTGAAATCTTTCGCCTCCTTAACGGAATTATAACCCAAAAATCCAAGAAGCGGGTAGTATACTGCATCAAGAAGGAATAAATAACAAATAAAATCACCGACAACTGCTTCTATACAGACAAAGATATCAAAACAATAAAGGTTTTCTTACCGGGGTCAAATTTCGAGCTAGAAACTCCAGGGGACAGACCGGCAGCTTCGAGTTTCGAATCTACGACCAGTGTGCGATAATCTCGTACCTCCTTGTCCAAGCCAGCAAGTGTTATCAATTTTCCACCGAATTCCGGACTCAACTTCGGCTCCTTCTGCTTGGTCTCTTTTTCTACAAAGGGCAAAAGTTCCGACCTGTTAGTACACAAAACAAAACAAAATCAGAAAGATATATTCGAATTAAAAAATGAAATAAACTCACTTGCTCCGGAATGAATAAACATCGGAATCGTCATCTCGTCAATCCGAGGTTCATGGAAAAAGCTCTCGGACTGCCATTCTCCCCCAATCCACAACCACTCTTCCTGGAATCCGTGAAGAGTTTCCGGGATATCAGTTATTATCTCACCGACTCTCAGACCATGCTGTGGCTTCGCCCCAGCAAAGAAACAACATGAAGACTCCGCAACATGTCTTTTCGGACTCTTTTTAAATGCGAAGATGCTCCTTATTTCCTCGCATGACGGCAACCCCTCGCCCTGCTCGTGCAACAGCACCATTAAACCAATTATCTTTTTCCAACTGTTGGGGGTAATCTGGCACAGTGGTAACCCCCAACTCCGGAGATATTCCGTGATTAAATTCGGTAAAGGGAATCTCTGCCCCGACCTTAAACTTTCGGCAAAAATTCCAACACAACCCGGAGGAGGACTGGTTATTCTTTCCCCGGGATAAGGGGCAAAAATCTTCACCGAAGAGAGAATCCGCACCTGCTCTCACAAAATTACCACATCGGCATCGGTCAGGATACTAGGTTCGCCCTCAAAATCGATCTGGGGATCAGGCCACCTTCTCACCGGCCTCCTCCAGTGAGGCATCTCGACGACGGCGGCACCTTCCTCCACCACACAATCACCATCCTCATCATTAGGCTTGATATCCAGATGCCTCACCAACATCGGATCCCACCGATGATATTCGAACGCTAATTCAACCAGCTCCGAATCATGATAAACTTCTAACGGAACCGACTCGGTGCTAGAATAATTCGCCACCGCTTTACCCTTTCCTTTCGGTGCCATTGAATACAAACGATACAAAATGAAGAATTGAATAAAAATCAAAGACAAAACTTACCAAACGGTGAGCAAGCAAGTAGCGCACAAGGATTGGCTCTCAAGATTTGCAAGGAAAATTCGATAAAGAGGTTATTATTTGCGAAGAGACGAAAATCAAAGCGAAAGTGAAGAAAGTTCATTCAGAAATTTCGAAGCACTATTTATAATTTCCAATTTCTGACCGTTGGAGATCTTAATTAGGGGCGCGTACAACCGACGCGACCCCTAAATCCCAATCGGCGCCACCTTTTCATCTCGCAGAAACCTACTGTACACGTGGCACCCTATTAAAAGCGACCGTTACCTTTTATTATCATTACAGCGCGACCGTTCACTCTGACATTAAATCGTCGACCGTTACGTCTGTTCAGATCTCTTCTATTGCTTCCCGGACAATAACAAATTTTCACCAAGTGTCCTCATCCCGGAAATTAACACCCACTTCGGTAAAAACGATTCACCTCGGTAATTTTCCTGTCACGAGCATTTTAACACGAGCAAGTTTCCCGCACAGACTGCAACCGAGTCGGATCTCAACCCATCTTTTACAACATCGACGACCATCACCCTGTATGATCGCCGATATTGGGGGCCTCTCTGTTATCATCCAACTCGGTAAAGCATCGTTAAGGAGTCTTAAGCATCATATTAAGTGAAATTAACCATCGAACCGGCGTGATCCAAAGCCGTGCTAGTCCGCGTAATGAACCGGTCCGAGCTACCGAAGTAACCTATACCTACCGAAGTCACACCAAACCGAGGCAAGCACGAACCGAGGTCTCACCTCTTAAAGCAGGTGACAAGGCGCCTACGCACTCCTATCGCGACTTACGAGATTTGACATCATTAAAGTGGGGTCCACAGATCTCGCCGCCCACTAAAAAATAGCTTTATGAAAAAGCAAATGCACAGATCCTGATATGTACATAAAAAGTTACTATAAATAGCTAACCTATGACACTTGTACGGGAGTTCCGCGAACTCATCAATATGCAACACGCAATAGCCCATAAAGGCTTTTCACCTCGGTCCACCTCGGACCGGGGCCATTGTTGAGTTGTTCTTACATGCTGTACGATCAAACCGCTAACAATTATCACCTAAATCTCTTGTTATATCGTTGTCAAGAATCGTACGACAACACCTTAACCAACCTCTACAAATTAGCAGTAGTGGCGAACAAGGGTCGATCCCATGAGAAGTGTGAATCAATTCGTGAATTTTTCGTATTAAAATTGAAATTATAAAAAAATGAGAGGAAGATTGGATTTAATAACTAAACTAACTAAAATCCTAATGAAGCAAATAAAATCTAAACAAAAGAAATAAAATAAAATAAAATAAGAGAATTTTCTAGTTCACAGTTTCGTCTATGCCCTCGATCAAAACGAACATACACTTGACTAAAGACACGAACCTCATTCAAAACGAAATTGTGAGTAACATAAAGTCCAGTTTTTAAAGTATACTCCAACAGACTCTCCAATTTTAACATAATCCAACAGACTCTCCAATTTTAACATACTCGACCCTAGCATCTGCTGAAACACCGTATGCCAACATATGAAAGACAAGAATCACATGTTGGAAGTAATGATCATGATTCTTGGTTGCATTGACAATTCAAAGGAACAACGAACGAGACGTTCAATATCTTCTACGAAATATGGTATCGTTATACAATGAATTATCTAAAAAATAATCATTGCACAACCTACGATCAACATCTCTCGATCACGATTAATAAAAATATGCCCATGACCAGAATATCAATGGGATGCTTGGCAGTTTTTTTGTTGGAGAAGTTGTTGAACGATCATGTTATTATTCATGATAACACGAGTTACCACCTTTCATTTTATACGAAGAGTATTAATAATTAGGATATTATCATCATCATCATCATCAGATGAGGAAGTTGACGAACTTCTAAAACTAAAATTCATTGAAAGATTAGAAATGTCACATAAGAGAAATATGATGAGATGTTTGAAGAGATTGAAGTATGTGATAATGTGCATATGTTATGTTTTTATAGTAGTGCATTTGTGACGTTTGGGAATCTTTGCAGAAAGTGGTCATTTCGAGTCAAAGTATTGAGAAAGAGAGAGAGAGAAAGAAAGGGTCTTTGCAATGAGTGGTCATCTTCAGGTGGAGCATGGAGAAGCGCGAGAATCTTTGCAGAGTGTGGTTATTTTGGATCGAAGCATTAATATACGTGAGGGTCTTTGTAGAGTGTGGTCATTTTTGGATTAAAACATGAAGAAGTGTGAGAATCTTGCTAAGGGTGGTCATTTTCGGATCAGACCATGGAGAAGTGTGAGAACCTTTGCAGAGAATGGTCATTTTCAGGTCAAAAAATGGAGAAGAGTGAGAAACTTTGCATAGAGTGGTCATTTTTTTGTCAGAACATGAGAACCTTTGCAGAGAGTGTCATTTCGGGTTAACATGGAGAGGGGAGAGACTCTTTCACTATAAAAGAAGATATGGTATTGTAGTAGCTACATCCCAACATATTAAATCCATATACTAAAACATTATCGCATCTAACTTCTTGTAAAAATGTCGATCCGTTTATCTTTCTAACCACAATGAAGATATTCGTTAACGTCTAGTTTATATGAATATTCTCAGGACCCAATGATTGGGGTATACCAATCATCTAATAGATATTGGTCTCATACAGAAGAAGCTTTCAACAAAGAAAAACTTAAGCATTGGAAGGTTCGTACCAATAAGTCTATGCAAGCACGAATTCAAACAATGGACAAAGAAGAGACTCCATACATGCATAAAAGGAGTAAAAGATATGCTTCAGAGTGGCGCTTCAAATGAAGATACAATGAGTATTGACATCTTATTATATTTTTACTTATCAAAATTATTTTTATTAGCTAAGTTAATTGTTTATGAAAAATTGTAGATGGTCAAAGCAAAAGTGTTGTTCATACAAGATTCTAAATTAAAATTTAGATAGAAATACGATCATGTTTGAGATATTATTAAAAACTTTGAAAAATTTAAAGATGGCTCTACGAGGAGCAAGAAAATATAATTCGTTCATTATCCTTCGGAATCAGAAAATCCAAATCTCGAGTCTTCCTGATATGCATCCCCGAGCATTTCTTCATTTTCTCTAAACTTAGACGACTCAAATCAATTTGCTGGTGATTCTCCATCTAAAGACCTATTGAGGTGATGAAAGTCAAACTGAAAAGTAACATAATTGATGATTCATCATCGATCATCAACACCGTGTAGGAAGCAAATAATAAACTTCTTGAAGAGCATGAAAAGACAAATGAACTAATGAAACATCAAATGAAGATGCAAAACAAATCACCCTCGAAAAGAACTGAAAGGCGAAAATAAAATTCTATTTGAAAATATTAGTTCCATAAATTATCATAGAGTTCGATAGTATACTGAAGGTGGAAAGGCACGGATTTTGTAGAAAATAACTCAACAAGCCCAATTAGATCAATTTCCAACATACACATTTGAGCACTTCTTGGTGTCTATTTTGCTAGATTACTAAATATATATATATGCTATTGAGTTTCATAATATATGGTGTATTTTTTTTTATTTTTTTTGTATCTGTGTGATATTTTTCATGGTTTATGATGTATTTTTATTTCTCTTAGTTCTATGTTATCTTTCAATATTTTGTTAGAAGATCAAAATATCAATGTCAAAACAACGTATACCCAAGCGCAGGAATTACTATTTGGCTCAGAAGACTGGAAGAATTAGTTGTAAGGAAATGGCATGCGGTCGCCGCTGGAGTTGCTGCCGCGACTTTTCACACCTGCTGTGGGACACTGTTAAAGCAATACTTAACTGGAAAACCCACCTTCCCGACTGGGAGGACAGGGGCAAGACGACCGTACGAGAATTGTTCCTTACGAAGTCGACTCGTTTGTACCAAGGCTACTTGGTAAATACTGACAAAAGTAAAAGCTTTAATTAGTTACCTCAAATTGATAAGCGAACCGCACGCTAATTCGTCAAAGGTAGCCGTGGACGATTTACTCGAAGTTCTGGTGAACGTACATATCAGATGATATATTGTACGATTTATTTTGTTTTTGCACATCGATATCACATATGAAAGTAGCAGCCTTGTGAAAAATGGATTCATATGATAATGAGTTCAAACTGAATGAGTATTTATATTTCTGCACATTACATTCTGTAAAACTGTCTTTTCTTTACTTTTCTTACATGATGAAGAAAGATGAACTGTTAAAAACAGCAGAGTGAGAAAACTATATGGCAGCCAACTAATCCCATCTCAGCTAGGCCGCCGTTGTTCCTCTCGAAGCCTCCAGCTCCTCCCTAAGAACCCTCATAGAATCCGAAACCTCCGCCTTGTACACGTAAAACCTCACGACCACCAAAAACAGCATAAAGTTTAAGACGTTGAGCACGGCAAAGAAGGCATAGTAATAATCCAAGTGGGACGCGTTGAGGTTGTTCCTTATCCACCCTTCATGACCGTCCCCCCTCGTGATCCTCGACACCGTCGAAAGCAAAAAGCTGCTGATAAAATTCCCGGCCCCGAGTGTAACCATGGAGTATGCCGTCCCCAGGCTCTTCATGCTCTCCGGCGCCTGATCGTAAAAGAACTCGATCTTCGCCACTTCCAAAAACGAGTCGGCCGCCCCCATCAGCACAAACTGTGGCAACAAGATGAAAATCGATAGTGGCACTTGGCCTCCGCTCTCGACTAACCCGTTGGACCTCGCGGCGCCGAGTCGAACCCTCTCGGTTAACGACGCAACGGCCATGATGATGATGTGGAAGCTCATGCCGATCCCCATCCTCTGCAGGAGCGTGATGCCTCTCGGGTTACCGGTCCATTTCCGAAAGATCGTCACAAAGTAGCGGTCGTAAAGGACCACACACACGAGCATCGATATAGTGACAAAGGCTGCCAGGCTGGCGGGGGGTATACTGAAGCCCCCAATGTCACGCCTCAGGGTAGTCCCCTGCTTCACGAAAAGGGTCCCGATCTGGGCCACCATTGTGCTCGGCACGAAAGTCACGATCAAAATTGGGATCATCCGCAGCATCTGCTTTGTCTCCTCGACTTGTGTGACGGGACACAGCATCCATGGGCTCGTGGAGCCTGTCTTCACGCATGCTTTGTTCAGGAACTTTAATGTATTCGTGGAATCGATTCGGTATTTCCCTTTCTGCTCGTAAAACTCAGAGTCGAGCTCGTAGAGGTCTTTAGGGTCCGCGGGGACGGGCACGCTCGATTTTCTGAGGGCGGCCACGATCACCTTAGCCATCTTAGTGAAAGGGCTGCCCGTGGGGACCTTGTGACGGTAGAACGGCGTGCCGGCCAAGAATATGGCGATCGAAACGGCGAGGCCGATGGCCGGGAGGCCGTAACCGAGCGTCCAACCGACGTTGTCCTGTATGTAGACGAGCACCGTGTTTGCGAAGAGGGTGCCGAAAAAGATGCTGAACATCCACCAGTTGAAGAACGAGAGCTTGTGGGCTTTCTCGCTCGGCTCGAACTCGTCAAACTGGTCGGCCCCGATAGTCGAGATGTTGGGCTTCGTCCCGCCCGTGCCCAGTGCTAACGTGTAGAGTGCGCCGAAGAACACGGCTAGCTGCAGTGTGTTGGCCTTCTCGCAGTGGGCCCCACTTGGGTCCGAACATGGAGGTGGTTTCAGTGGGTGTATTGATACCGATAGAGTTAGAAGACACATTCCCTATTATACAATCAAATCAAAAAGAGAGATCACTTTTAATCATTCCGCAAAAAAATATCAATGCAACTTAGAAATAGGAAAATTAGGGAGATGTTACGGTTTCGGAATTATTATGTCGGGATTTGTAACTTTTACAAACTCTGATGGAATAGTTCCGTAATGGGACCGTAGCATTTCCGAAAAAATTAACATGAAAATTCACGCTAATAGTTGATTGGATGTAAGTTAACGTTACCAACCTAAACCTAACATGTTGTTACATGTGATGATTCGTCGTGTATATTTAATGAGCAAATTATTGTACGTATTGTGAAATCATTTATTTCTTCGAGGCAATTAACGATGATCAATGAGACAGCGACATGTGACTATGTCAACCTAATCCCCCACTTAAGGAAACCATTAATGTGGTTCACATTATGTGGTCAAATATAAGTTTTCTAATACATATTTTAATTCAATTTAACTGTTACTATTAATTTACTGATATAACTAAATAAAATCAATTAATTATTTTTATATATTACATAAACTTTAATTTACAATTCATCTACTCATATAATTTTAATTTTCCACCACTTTCAATCACATTTCTTCTACTTTTATATCAAATCAATTTAAATCATTATATTTAAAATATTATTTTAATACAACTCAAAATCTCATTCAAGTCTAACTCAATTAAGTTTTTCTTTTTTCTTAATGAATTCCAGTTATCTAACAAATCCAATAAAAACCAAAATAACTCATATCAACTCACCAAAAAAAAAAAAAAAAAAAANNNNAAAAAAAAAAAAACTTCAAGAAATAGATCATATGTATTAAAACCGGCCCCAAAGATGGCCCAGATAGGCCTTTAAATCAATAGTTCAGCGGCTGGGTCACCGGGTCAATTGCTAAACCAAATATTTAATTTTAAAATTTTATGTATTCACTACAAAAATGTGATGAAATTCCAATAGAAAATTCCAACAGAAATATATTCGAATGGATATTCTAATGCTATTATTTCCGTCAAACTATTCCAATGGATTCCAACAAAAATATTTTATTTCTATTGGATTTTGATGATTGCAACGGTTATAAATGAGCGAAAATAAAAATTCCAACGAAAATTGTGAATTCCAATAGAAATTCATACTTTAAAAAATACGTTGAATAATACCCGTTGATACAATGTCATCTAAATTTCAACGGATAACTCATTCCAACGGAATAATTACGTTGGAATTTCATTTGAATCATTCCAACGGAAGGTATATCATTAGAATATCCGTTGGAATTTCCACTGAAATATATACCGTAAGAAATTTCGTTGAGATATGACATTTTTTTATAGTGATTGTATATTTAAGTTATAAATCAAAAGTAACATATATAAATATTTGGCTTAATTGCAAAAAAAATCATGACCTTTTCGTAATTTGCAATTTTATACACCACCTTTTAAATTGGCAAATTAATATATCACTTTAACAATTTTTTACAATTGTATCCATACGGGCTAAAAATCGGACTTTTCCTTGTTGAATTGATGTATTAATTTACCCGATTTTTGGCCTGCATGGATACAATTGCAAAATTTTTTAAAGTGATGTATTAATTTGTCAATTTAAAAGGTGGTGTATAAAATTGCAAATTACGAAAAGATCGTGATTTTTTTTGCAATTAAGCCTAAATATTTTGTATATAACTATACATCAAATTATTAATAACATTGTATCTCATAATAAATATATTTACATAGTTTTATTTTTAAAATAAAAATATAGTAATCGGGTCAAACCCAGAGGTTGACCCGGTCAAGGTCAAGGGGGTTTGACCAAGTCAAGGCAGAATAAAACACCAATTAGGTGAGTGAGTGGGAGCTAAATTATAATTAAAGGAGATGCTACGGTTCCGTTACGGAGTTATTCCGTCGGAGTTTTGTAACCATTATATCAACTATCCTCGACGGTTACATGATGATCTGACGATTACAAATTTCGACGGAATGATTTCGTAACGGGACCGTAATATTTCTCTGTATTTAATTTAATTCTTTTTCGAATGCACTTCATAAAATATGTAATAGATTCCGTGTTTAAGGCTTTGTTTGGTTCGGAGGAAACGGAGGGGAGGGGAAGGGAGGGGAGGGAAATTTTTAGTTTTCCCTTGTTTGGTTCGATTTT
>CACSLK010017620.1:1148914-1160011 GCA_902706635.1 Striga hermonthica | reverse complement strand
TCGGGCTAAACATAATAATAATAATAATAATAATAATAATAATAATAATAATAATAATAATAATAATAATAATAATAATAATAATAATAATAATAATAATAATAATAATGGGAACACAGAACACTGTGGCCGGCTAGAAATCGGCTTGCCTCCTTCCTTCTCGCCGGTAGACCGTCGCGTACCTGAATAAACTCTCACACCGAAGGTTTCTCCGGTAAAGAGCCTCTTATGCTTAAGTCAGCACAAACTTTACTCAATTTTCAAGAGTAATAATGGATAAATCGTGTTCAAAATACAAGGCTCGCCCCTATATATAAAGGTGAGATACCTGCTTCTAGATCCTGCCCGTGTAAGCTGAGATGACTGCCCTACGTTGTGCTCGTCCTGCCCGTCCGTACACACAATGTGCGTGTGTCAGAAACGGTTATCATCATAGACCAATTCGGTCACGCCATGTGTCCTCTGCATACGGGATGAAGATTTCCCCGTATTCTCCCCGAAGGCTTTTATCTTCAATCATGCATAAGTCAGTCCTTTGATTGTTCTGTCTGTGAAGTGGTCGATCAAATGACGCCTTTGCTCAACACGTCAATTGTCGACCAGACCCTCCATGGGCCTAGGGCCGACATGTTCTCCTCGTATCGGAGTTCCCTGTACGCTATTCTCGTGGTGTTCGACCACGACCATTCTGCTCGATCCTGCACGGTTTGCTCTGACTCATTAAACCAGTCGAGTGAATCAGTCTATTCCTTTGGGTATAATATCCTATATTAAATAATAATAATAATAATAGTAATAATAATAATAATAATAATAATAATAATATACAGAAAAAATTACAACGTCTACTTAATGATTATTTTCAACGACTATTTACTATTTATCGCTCTATATATGGAACTGCACTTCATATATGAACACACATTACAAACTCTTAAATGACATTTTTTCTCAAAAGAAAAAAAAATGTTCGAACTATTACTTATAATACCATTTTACTACTTATTTTGTACGCTTCAGAAATTTTCACGATATTGTTTCATATTGTTGAATTTAGGAGGGTGTATTCAATTAGGATATACTTTTAGTGACTTTTTAAGACTTTTGAAATTTAGGTGTATTCAGTTGAAACTTTTTTAGACTCTCAAAAAGTTTACATGTATTCACTTAAGACTTTCCAAGAGTCTCTAAATGATATTGTTATTCAAGTTAAAAAGATTTTATGAGACTTTTCAAATAACTTTTGGAGACTTTTCTACTAAAATTATAAAGAAAAAGTTCTTTTGAAAATCTCACCAAACTTGTGAGATTTTGTAAAACGTGAAGACTTTTTTTTATCTCTCTTGAGTTACAAGATGTGACTAATGTTCCCCTATCTACGGTGAGCACATTTTAATATGCCCACCGCTTATGTGGCATGCACACATTGGTGATGTATTTTTTTGAACATATTAACATCACCAATGTGTGCATGACACATAAGCGGTGGGCACATTAACATGTGCCCACCGTGTGTAGGTGAACATTATTGTACAAGATGTACTCTCATACTCTTTTTTCTCTAATAAGATTTTTCAAGGTAAAAGATCTTGATTGCTCTCATTCTCGTCTCTCTAGGGCTTTTCAAGGTAATCTTGCTTGCTAATTCTTATGTGATTTTTGAGCAGATTATTGTATGTGCTATTGCTACTGGAACTTTCAAGTTATTATTATTATTTTTTTTTTTTATGCTTTCTAAAAAATGCTTTCAGATTATTCGCATGTGATATTTGAGCAAATTATTGTATGTGTTATTGTATGTACTCTAAAAATCTTGTTTGTTTATGCTTTCTTGTTCTATGAACTCCAAAGAAGTCATGATGAATGAAGGTATTTTGTCTGAGAAATTAATTGATACACTATTTAATTTTTTAATTACAAAAATGGGGTTTTTGGCTATAACTTGTTCGTTAAAAAGTGATGCGGCTTTATTTATAGTGGGTATTTAGTTATTATGCACATTAGTTTCTATGAGAATTTTCATACAAATTTTTAATTATTATATTTAGAATAATATAAAATAAAAGTCTTATAGAGTCTCAAAAAGTTAACATTGGAAGTCTTAAAAAGTCTCCTTAAAAATTCTCCAACAATCTCACAAAGTCTACAAAAGTCACTAAAAATTGTATAAAGTCCACTAAAGTCATTCATTTTAAAAAGTCTTAAAAAGTCATTAAAAGTCCTAATTGAATACACCCTCGTTATAATGCATCATTATGTTCCGTGTGTTAGATCTTTATTCATGTTTCCTATTAGCCGTTCAGATTGCTTAAATATTTTGTTGTGAAGTACAAAAACAAATTTGTTATTATATTTCAAAATCATAATAACTCGTTACAAAACATACTTACCTATGAAATATAATAACAAAATTGTAATAAACAAAAAATCTTGGAGCATAATCTTTACATGTTGCAAACATAAACACCATCCAACCCAAGTTAAACTGACTAGACCTATCGACATTCGGGCTAAACGGTACGAGTCTAAAAAGCCTTGATTTAAACAGACTACCGATAAAAGGTCATAGCCCTTATTTTTTGGGCTAAACGGGCCGCTCTGTCGTGCCAAGGACCGTTCAATATCTCTAAATTACAACGGGTCAAACACAGTCAAGAACATATAAACATGTTATAAAGACCGGCTTTGACTCTCGCCGGCACAAGATTGGGCATGGAGGCCATGATTCCACATGTCAATCCTTTGATCAATTAGCCGTAAGTCGGGCCCCCAAAAATAAAACAACCACCAACCAGTAGAATAGAAGATAAAAATCTCCAAATCGCTATGAACCATACATTGTAATGTGCATCTTTGTTCATTTGAGAAACTTCAAACTTGTGCTTCCTTCAACTCCAAAAATAAATAAAATAAAATCAAAAGAAGATAATAAATCTTCGCCCACCAGTTTCTTGTGGCTCTCATCCCTTTGAATCATCTGAACCAAAATCCCTTCACAACAAATATAACATTTAAAATATATATAAAATAATAATAATAAAAAAAATAATCACTTAAAGAGTATCCAAAAAAATTTTCTTCCACACACAAAGCCTCCTGATCGTTGTATCCATGGCGGCTTGTGGTTCAGTTTCGTCGTCTGCTTTTCTCGGGAGCTGGGGCTCTTCCATAGCCGGCGACGTGAACCAGCTGCAGCCCAAGGCGGCGGTGAGGGTGGCGCGGCCGGTCCGACCCCAGCCGGTGGTGATGAAGAATGCCAATGAAGGGAAGGGCATTTTCGCACCCTTGGTTATTGCGACGAGGAATGTTATCGGGAAAAAGAGGTTTAATCAGCTCAGAGGCAAAGCCATTGCTCTTCACTCGCAGGTAAACTAATTTTGATTTGATTTCTTCGTGTTCTCTGTTTGATCTTTCGTCGAATTGAAAACAACACTAGACTAGTGATTTGATCATCCCTCAGCTTTGCGGTGACCCTGTAACTTTGTCAAACATGAGCCCATTAACTAGAGCTGTAAACGAGTCGAGCCGAGCTCGGCGCGTTTAATAAACGAGCCAAAATTCGAGCTCGAGCCTTAATGAGTCGATCTCGAGCTTTAACGAGTCCAACTATAAAAACTTACATAAAAAAATCTATTTTCGAGCCTTATTGAGCGGATCCGAACTTGGCTCGTTAATCAATCAAGCTTTAAATTAGCTCGAGCCAGGCTCATTTAGTTTAACAGCACTACCATTAACCTTTTTGTTGTTTTAGCAATAGAGTATGAATGGGAAACTCTTTGATTTGCAGGTCATAACAGAGTTCTGCAAGTCGATAGGAGCAGACTCGAAACAACGGCAAGGGCTAATCCGATTAGCGAAGAAAAACGGGGAGTGGCTTGGCTTCCTTTCTTGATCACAACAACAATGTGCCCATAGCATTTCTGTATTAATTCCAATATACTGAGATTTTAGAGTGTAATCTAAACATGGCCATCTGATATGCCTTCTAAATGTCAGCTTTTAATCTCTTAATCTCTGCTTTTAAATTTTACTTCTGTATGTCTATGCTTTTGCTGTTTTTATGCGCACTGTTTCACTGATTTGTTGCAGCTCACACTGAGGCCTCATTCATTCCACAAAATATTTTTTTGTAAGAAAATCGAACTCATTACTCACTTATATCACTTTTCCCAGCTTAATTTCAATAATACAACTTTTTTTTTATATATATATAAATCTATATTGACATACATTTTTTTTTTTTAATAAAATTTACTTTTCATCTACGCATATATTAGGCCCAGCCTAAGCCCAGGGGAATGTATGTTGATTATTTTTGTTATCTGCAAGTACGCGGACATAAAAGTAGGTAGAATGAAGTTGGTCTTGTATTTGTCACGAATAATGTAACAATCAATCTCAATATGCTTTGTCCTTTTGTGGAAAACCGGATTGGCTGTATGATTATCACACCAAAGTGTGATTGGCGAAACAGGTTCCAACTGAAACTCCTTGGCAAGATAGTAGATCCACCGCAATTCACAAACGGTTGTACTCATAGACCTATATTCAGCTTCGGCCGATGATCTCTTCTTTGGTAGCTATTTCCGAGAGATAGATAGAGAGAAATCGAGTTACTGTAACTTGCTTCTTAATCTTTCGAGATATGAGACTGCTCCCAACAAAAATACAATATTCTGTAATTGATCTACGAGTGTCCCAACAAAAATACAATATTCTGTAATTGATCTACGAGTGTCTTTACAAGTGGCTCAATCATCATCACAAAGACACTTAAAGTAGGCAGTGGGTTGGAGATGAGAAACAACCCACGGCTGATAGTACCAACTGAAATTGTTGCATCCCAATGTTCAGTAAAAGGACCATTAACAAACAGGCTCAGTTGTTGAACTGTATAGCTCACATCTGACCTACTCATGTTAAGATATATTTGAATAAACTTTAGTTATTACACCGAAGGCTTCATAATGGCCCTTGCGCTTTAGCCATGACTTGCCTTTTTCGCATCCGGCGCTCGCCTCTTCCTTTTTTCAACCACCAATCCTGAAAGTTGCTTTGTTTGCCGCCGTTGATTAGCTTCATCTTTCCTCCTCTAATTCAGCCGGTTAAATTCATTGATGGATCAACCCCTGGGTATGAATAGGTTTATTTTCCGACCATACGAACGAAGCGAAGTGAAGTCATAGAGCGTGCTGATTCGATCTATGATCCCCTCTTCTTTGACTTCTTTGTTCTTCTTTTGAGGCCCCTTCCCCAAACTTCATTGACTTATTGCCAGTTTAAAGCGTAGCTGCAAAACCCGTAGCGAGGCCGGACCTGCCTACTCATTCATTAAGAAAGGGCGGGTGGATTCGGAAAGCGAAACCGTCCGTTATTTCATATGTGATGACAGGCCGAAGCAAAGCAAAAGACTTTTTCTTACTCCTACTAGGTGTGATTCGTTGAACATAGATCCAATTTTTCCATTTTTTTGATTCTTTGGAATTTGGTTTTCCTGTTCTCCTTTGATTTGATTAGAATGTAGGAGGCGCGGGATGGGCTTCGGAGTTGCTTTGACCTTACCATACCATTGGGGTTGTTGGGGCGTCTTGTCTTTCTCTTCCAGAGGTGATACGGGCATTAGGAAAGACAGGGTTACCAGTTGCGTCACTTTCTCGAGACACCTATTTATGCCTTCGGGAGACTTGAGGGAATAAGAGCGTTTACGAGTTCGCGATAAGCTCTTTCCTCGAGAAAGCCCTTCTACGCTTTTCTAAACCTAGAAAGCGAAAAATAAACTTTAGTTATTACACTTATATTTAACAAATCAATCTCTTTGAAGATTATTTTTTCTCTTAGAAAGCTTTTCCTATCACTTTCCAATAATTAAAGAAAAATAAAAATTGAATCAAAATTATCCAAACACACCAGAAGCACGAGACGAGCAACATTCCGCAACCCCCCGACTACTAGTTGTCTTTCGTACTTTGTGATTTTTCCAAATGAAGAAACGTTTGCATTCTAAACATTCCGCAACCCCCGATTACTAGTTGTATTTCTTACTTTGCGATTTTTTCCAAATGAAGAAACGTTTGCATTCTACTATTAGAAACCACAATGCGAAAATTGCAAGTGTCGCTCTAATAGCGGTAATACTGAAATCCAAGGTGCTAATATCTTGGTTTGAGTTGCTTTCTGTAATTATAATTACAATGTTTGCAATACAACAATCCCTGAACAAAGCCATCTTTCTCAAGCTGCATAAAGTAAAAATCCCTGTGAAGCCTTAATGATAAAAATAGAACTACTCAAAAAATCAAGTTTTAAAATACATCTCACACAAGCAAAAATACTGATTCAAAATTGCAAAGTACAATGGAGGGATTCATAAAAGTATTTTTCTCAACCCGGAGCTGGATCACAAGAATGCTTTTGTTTGCATTATGATATGATCGTGTTCTTCAGACATGATATCGGCTTTTTGCTGATCTCTCCCTCCGGGAGTCATCCTGTAGCAACCACCCAGTGAAAAAATGAAATGTGAGAAAAAACAGTTGAAAAAAAGCATGAGAACGTCAAATGCAATGGAGTCAAAAACATACATGGAAGCTGTAAGATATCTTATCGGTCACATCAATAATCTCCTTCCACTTCCTCCCGATGCCCATCTGCAATGGCCATACGTAATTGAGAATTTTGTATACGTTGAAACTACATGAGGACTATAGAGCATAACGGCTCGACATTTTATGTGGTTTGGACAATATTGATTAAATAATTAAGAGGTATATCCAACCAAAAGGAGTCAAAAACTGTGTGTTCACACAAATAGTTGATGTCAATTATTAATAACTCACCAAACAAGTGGTGTCCAATTTATGCAAGAGTGCTACTACAAGCTCTCTTAGATATCAATTGTTATTTCATTTATTCCAATAATCGGTCTTTTGGTCCATCTGTTCAGAATATCTATTGGGGTTAGGGTTATGACTATTTAACAAGTCAAGCTACTGGTTCAAGTTCACTGGTCTGACTTGAACCGGTTGGACCGTTATTTAATTATTAATATTATTATATTTATAATAATTTTATAAGTTATATATAAGAACTTTGTTAATTAAATATTTAGACAATTTAAATATTTAAATGCTTACACTAAATAATAACTAACTTATATATATCCATTATATTTAAATGTGTTTTTTTATTAATATTCCAATTTTTTTTTTAATATTAAAGTTTATTAAAAAAAAAAAAAAAAACTGGACCGATCCAACCGGTCGGTGTTTGGCTAGTTTGAATCGGTTCAACCGGTTTTTGACCGGTTCGCTGGCAAACCGTTTCATTCCAGCGAACCGGAGTTTGTCTTGAGTTGTTTTAAGTTATTTACTTAATTAATAATATCAAATATCTATTATTTCCGTTTGCTTTCACCCTTAACTATCAACTTGAGCAGGAAAATTTTTCCCAAAGTATCGGCTTTAGGCTGCGCCGGATTCGTCCCGGATTGTTTTTAACTTATTTACTTAATTAATAATATTGATTATCTTTTATTTTTGTTTGCTTTCACCTTTAGCTCTATCAACTCTATCAAGCTTATTGTTTCACAGGGCATATGCATTCCCCGTCCCGGATTGTTTTTAACTTATTTACTTAATTAATAATATTGATTATCTTTTATTTTTGTTTATTTTTGTTTGCTTTCACCTTTAGCTCTATCAACTCTATCAAGCTTATTGTTTCACAGGGCATATGCATTCCCCTTCTACCAGGGGTAATTTGGATGTGCTGAAAATTTTGCTACTTTAGACTATTATCACCTATCCACAATTCAGCTTTTGCTCAATGGGTTATGACTGAGCTCAACTCTCGCTTAAGGAATATCACAAAATTCTAAATCGTTCACCAGAACTCCTCACATTCAAATCTGAATTCTTTCCATCATACTAAACTTTTGCAAGGCACACTGATTGCTATTGTGCATGATTATAAGTTTAACATACATTCATAAGAGATTTGAGGGATCCAATTGAAATGACATACTGTTGCTCTGACTTTGAAGAATTGGCATTGAAAAAGGGCCTCTAACATCACAAAACAGTTGGAGTACCCTATTAATGATTTTTTTTAAGTTGTTATTTTCTGCAACATCAGGTGGATCTATAAAAGATGTCAACTAGACACATTGACTTGTATGTCAATAAATCTTTTCAGCTAGGCTTCCTTTTAAGTGCTTGTAAACAAAGATAAGCAGATCATATCATGCAGTAAACTTAGATAAAATTGGTGAAACAATGTCACGAATATAATGCCAAGACAAAACTAATAGTTGAGCGGACTGCTATTATGATTCAAATACCTGAGCTGCTTCATTAGCTGCAGTCTTGGTCCACAATGAGAGTTTATCTTGCCTCTGGCGCACGCTGGCAACCACTCCACATATCTCATCAGCCTCATCAAATTGCTCCCCAATTAAAGCCATTAACTACCCAATAACATGCAGCAGTCAAAAGAAATTAAAAAACAAAGTAGTCAAGTAATTAAAAAAAAACAAACTATGACCTGTCCTGACTTCCAATTAGCTTTAGCACAGAATAAAGGAAGGAGGAAAATGCTGTAGGACTGCTGTTAAGGTCTTATATAAGTAAAGTGTGTGTTACAGAGGGACTCACTATCTGAGATAGTTTGAGTATAATTTGAGTAACAAAGGGCATAACGAAACCTCTATGATTCAATTAAACACACGCCTATTCATTGTCATACACCATATACATAGGCATTTCAGTTGAACAACAAACAAAAGTTGGTCCCTTAAATTCTTTTTATTAGCAATTTGCTCTTATACTCGTATTATGTTAACGAGTATACTATTACCAAAAACTCCAAAACTACAAAAATAAAGGTTGTCTTACAGTTTCAAGCCACATGCTGTCCAGATTAGCCTTCTTGCTGCTTGTAACAGTCCACTTTCCCCCATTAGCACACTCAATGTCCTCCCATTTGGGCTCCACTCCAGCTCTGAATAAATGAATGTCGGCAGATGCAGGGAACTTGCTTGGTCTGAATATCTGATCATATAAACTGCAAGAGAAATCACCACCACTTCACAAGTGAGGTAAAGTTTCTAAACCATACTTGCCAATTTCACAAACTCCCAGTGGAAACGCATCAAAACTTGTATTCAATAGTATCTAGCTCTTCTAATGATGACACAAATAAACCCAACAACCATGCTCACTTCTTACTTTACCAGTTCAGAGCATCTTTATCAAATTCCACCACTTGGTCACCACAAACCATAGTTTACCTTATATTGCATCATGCATGCATGCTACCAACCCACCCCAAAGGCTGGGGTGGGCTCCAACCCCATCTTAATTTTTCGGCTATGTTAATTTTATACTGATAAAAAAATATTTTAACCCATGTTACATTATATTAGCACAATATTAATCTTATTTTGGCCCAAAATAAGTTAATTTGTTTACATTAAATCAATGAATTATATATTTAAACGTGATTTAAGTTTGTTTCCACTTTTCTTTTTAGATTATTATGGCTCTTTTATACCATTCCTGTTTGATTAAATAGATTTTATTTCAATAACTTTATTCGAGACAATATTTAATTGTGTTAGACTTTTATTAGAAGACTTAGTATGTAATTGGATTTATAGATTTTACAATCAGTATACATATTTACAGAAATTTTAAATAAATGATAGTTGATAAATTTACTACTAAATCTCATTACAAGTTCAATGAAATGACATATGTACTTTAAATGACATGACATATTACAAGAATGACTGGACTATTACACATTTTATAGTAGTTCTTTGAACAAAATATGTTTTTTGTTAATTAAATAAGTACATTAGAAAATTTATCTTTATCCATTTAAAAAAATGATGAAACAATTAAAAATAACTATTTGTCATATGTATAAGAGAATAGTTAAAAATTCACAATTTTTTGTTCATGGAGAGTCATATCCATATAAAACACGACTAGTTAGAAAGTATATATTTAATGTGTGATTCATGTAATTTATTTTAAGGTTTAAAAATTATTTTATAGACTACATTAAACGTATGTCTAGCTAGATCTTTTGAATCGAGTATTTCAAGTTCGAACTTGTGCTCATTTAATAAACAAGTTGTCGTGGCTTAGTTGTTTAATAATAAAATAAAAATTTGAGCTAGGGTTCGATCCAGTTCAATTCATTTAAGACAACCTTCGCACTTAGAACAAAACCCAAAACTCTAATTGAATTATTCGCGAACACGCTCGACTCAACTTGTGTGATAGACAAGCTCGATTAGTTGTTCGATTTTGGCTTGTTTAAATATACAAAAAAGTCAAGATCGAGCTTTTACAAAGTCGAATCAAACTATGTTAGAGAACAACTCGGTTCGAATAGCAACAACATATTTTGCAGCCCAGTGTGAAATTTTTTTTCTGCCTACGCCCCTGCTACCAATCATGATTTTTCTACAAGTTAACAAAATTGAATGGACACGCATCAAACTACACCGAAAGTATCATATCTAACGGCGACCTAAAGAGTACAAACAATCACAAACAAACCAAATTCCCCAAGTCCAAAATTATTGAGTAAAGCCATAAATATTTCATAAAAACAAAATCTGCAGCTATTTTTATCATCACATACCACCAGAACTCTTCGACTGTGCCGAAAGTGTAAGCCTTGCGGAGATTGGAGCCCCAGACGTCTCCCTGTTTGGGTTTCGACTGATTGTCGTACCAAAACGTCCACTTCCTCTCGAGGTGGTGCGGCTGTTTCTCCACCGTGATCGGAGCTACGGCCGAGAGTTCCGATGTAGGAGCTGCCGTATCAGTCGCCATCCGACCTAATCTAGTTTAGGAGAAAAAGGGTTTTCGAGAGGGAAAGAGAAGGAGAGAGACGGATCTACTTGGCTTTTGAGGTAAAGTGCGGGAGTTGAAAGATGTATTATGTATTTTTTTTCTATTAATATGTATATATATTTATGGGCATTCATATGTATACTAGTACAATACCCGTGTATTATACGGGTGCTTGTTAAAAAATTATTTTTAAATTTTAAAATTAATGAGAAAATTATATTAAATTTAG
>CACSLK010017620.1:1109156-1123545 GCA_902706635.1 Striga hermonthica | reverse complement strand
GAACACGAACAAGACCATCTCCCAATGGAGAAACGTCGGATCACCCCAACCATGGAGACCTATTAAAAGGTAAGACCCACTCAAGGGAGATTGCCGCCCCCTCCAGAGAAATTGCAATATCGCCTCTTCGAGATTTGAGCCGCATGGTCCGGTGACGGTGCTGCCGTGATGGCGCGGTAGGCCCCGCTGTGGGAAGGCGTCAATGCAATCATATGAGAGTTTTTTCTCAGAATGGGGAAAGTTTTTTTTTTCTGCTTTTTTTGACAGAGGCTTATGAGGTTTGAAATGTCTGTTTTGGGGGATTATTGATTCAAAGTGCTGGATTGAGGGGGATTATTGATTCTAAGTGCTGGATTGAAGAGATACACGAATAACATGTAATAGAAATTTCAATCATTCCTTATCAATTTTGGCAAACATGCAAATGATTCAAGTGCTGGATTGATGGATTTGATGGGATTTTTATGCAAATAAAATCCTTTTCTTGAAATTTAGAAAAGTTCACGTATATATATTACCCTTTGCCAAAAATTCCAAAAAAAATTTACAGTTTTGGAATTTTTGGCAAAGCTGGGATGTTTTTCAAAACAAACCTTCTTAATATATTAAATTCCCTTCAAAGGAGCTCCACAATTCTCTTTAAATCTTACAAAAGTTTAGAAGAAGATTCAGCCCCACTGGAAACTTTTGTTATCCGATTCCAATACCGTCCCACCAGACGTTCATTAACTTGCAAAACTTTTCCGTTACATTTTGGATGGAACCACTTCTTGTTGGCGTGCGCTATAGCCCAACTAGACGACAATAGCTTCTTTGATGTTAGATAAAAGGAGATTTGCTTTCTGGTTATGACCTATTCACCTGATCAACTTGGTATAATACTGGCGCAAAAATGAATTTGGTTTTATCGAACATGAGAGATTTATTCCGAAAGGAGCTTTTACTAGATTAATTCGAAAAGTCACAATACAATGGGGTCGATGCTCAAGCTTAAACAACACACACAAGTTATCTCAGCTAGCCATAACTAAAATGAAGGACCCAATAACTATTTGCCGGCAAACAATACTATACTCGTTTGGTGAACTTAATAGCACAACATGATATACTGAAGTTACAAACTACAGTACTAACCTTTGGAAATAAAATCTAGTACGGCGAATATGTGAAATCATGCCGCTAGCCATATGTAGATAAGGCTAATTTCCGCAGTTAGTGTGGCCAAATCATTTCTTGTACACTTGGGATCGGAAAGCAGGACTACGCGAATGTATAATTGCAGTTGCAATGGCAAAGGACTGTAAGCTCGACAGAGTTGGTTGGAAATGGACATAATACAAGCCATCAAGAAAATTCACCAGCTTCATGATCGGTGCATTTTGTTTCGAACCCTGTAAAATAACCAAAAAGGCAGACTCATTTCGATCCTTCACCGTGCCAATAATCAGAATATTTGAAATTGTTAAAGGGTTTATCAATCCTATTGGTGTTGAAACTTTTGATAAGATCAAGGGAATGTCTGCAAACATTTACTTGGAGAAAGGTTCCATAAAAGAATAAAATATATAATAATCAGAAGTTGGCAACAGAAACTAAAAATTGAGTAATTCAACAGTAAGTGTACAGAGAGATGTAAAAATGTTTTATTTGGTTGTAAAAGTCACATTAGAATCGCAACAGAAACCTGGAGCACCCTTCCCACTTTTTAATAGTAGATAGATTAGATACAGTAGAAGCAGAAACTCATAACTTGTTCTTTCTTTTTTCAGTTCTAACTAAAAGCAAAGAACTTTTTTTTCTTTCTTTTTTTTTTTTAAGCTGGACCAAGAAACGGGAAATGATATCATACAAACCTGCATAAAAAGATCAACTGATTTGCATTCCCCACAATCATCCACTTGGAATGAAAAATCTGTGCCATTTGACATGGATCGGAGAACTGTTATTGGGCAACCAACATCCCATCCCCCACAGTCACACCGCCCACCGGACATCCACCTCTCAACAAGGCCCGATGGGCCACTGCCTCCTGTTCTTGGTCCACCATGAAATCCCACAGGAATAACAACATTTATGCTAGTTGAGCACTTCTCATTATCTCGAGTGGAAACTGAACTCGACAAGTTCTCCAGAGATGGTATTTTTTTGAGAAACTTCATTCCCCATCCTCCAAGTCCAGCCTCGTTCGAAATTTTGCAAACCTCTTTCACTACAATGGCAGCAAGCTCAAGATTTGGTGATAAACTATGATGATTGTCATGCATGTATTCATATGGACCCAAATGAGCCTCTTCAAGAGTACTACTTGATATGCCTATTTTGGAATTCGATCTCAGCTTGTGAGAGTGAGCAAACTTGAAAACATCCACAACTTTTTCGGTCAGTTTCTTATTCTTTTTGAGGGAATAATTCGACTTTTGCATCTCCCCTGTCAGATTATCACTTGAAACTGATAAAATAAACTGAATTTCTCTGATTTCGAAGTTGTTAGAATTCGAATTGATTGAAGTAGACACAAACATCTTGGCAATACTTTCAGACTCATGCTCATGTGTATTACATTCTTTCTTGCCATTGCTGGCCGAGTAGAAAGTGTAAATGCAATCCAGACCCTTCTTACCACCCAAAGACTCGAGCATTGACAATTTTGCCATGTACACCTCTTTTTTATCATCCACGGAAAAAACATGGCGTATTACCCCATCTTTCCATGTGCTTTGCAGCATACCCTGAAATGATTCGCCATAACTAGAAGATGATGACTGATCAGAAAAACTCGAGGTACTTGATGTAGAAGCATCTCTTTTATGCACAGGTTCGGATAAATATTTACGATCAAGAACTTGTTTTAACTCCTTTTGTATAAATGAGTTACTGTACAGCTCTTGCTTGGAGTCTGTAAAATCAGAGTCTATCCGTTGATCCATGTAAAGTAAATATGACTTTCTGATACTTGATTCAAAATCCAAGAAACCTGATTTTTGAAGTAATGTGCTCCTCAAAATGTTTATCATGGCCTGGCTACCGAATAAAGTAGCAGCAGTCCAGTCACAGAACGAGCTCATAACTACCTCAGTTTTACCGAGCAACGGATACTTAATATCAACTCGAGCCATATTATTCGAACCCATATTATTGGGTGAAATATCCACCCTTGAGGTAAGGTTCCCTTCTGCGGATCTTTTAAATGCACAGTTGTGTATGGATTCCAGACAACGACGAATATACTTTTCATCAAAAGTTGTAATATATTTTGGGATATTATTTTGCAACCCATTGATGTTTCTAAGGTACAATCCTCTTGACCTCAGAACGTCTAACATAAGAGTTTTAGAAGGAGTTAATTTTCTTCTGCTGCTTTTGGACACCAGGCTTTCTCGTTTTGGCTCTCGACTTACAATAGCATACTGAGTAGAACTGTTTTCGGTTGTACTATCTTTTTTCGGGTTTGTAACTGGTCTGTCCATCCTCCAGCTCAACATGAAAATATAATGCGTTAATGGAAAAATATAACTAGCATGCTCATTCCAATTCCTATTATGCTCATCCGCTATATAGTAGAAAACTTAGCAGCAAGTTTCTTTCTATGCAACTTTTAATCCGATCCACGGGGAAAGCATATACACTTTGATCTGCTGGATGATTGAGTAACAAAGAAAACACCACTTAAGCTGAGATGGTTCAAACCCAAAAGAGAGAGGAAAAATAAATGAAGAAAACTCAGGAATAAGATAATTCATAAACCTCACAAGAACATGTTTCACTACGATGATTAGTAGGCATTAGCAAATCTTTTCTTACTAAATATGCAAGTAAACTAACAAAAAGTTTCGCATATAACATTTTATAACTTTGTTATGAACTTATGATGTTATCTACATCAATTACTATGAATAACAATACGGACTGGTTGCAATGTTTCATTTTTCTTATAGAGACGAGAAAAGAAAACGGAAACTCGGTTTGAACTATCTTTTCCCTAACATTAGGAGGAAAGATGAGTGTAATTACCTGGTATAAACAAAACAAATGTTGTTTATAAGGAAAGAGGAAAACTAACTAATCTTGTCATCTCATTTGAATTACAAACACTGATACTTCAATATGTTAGGCAACTGAGAGGATTATGAAATTTGAACTCCAAGAATCTCGGGTTCCTGATGTTTAGGGCATATGACTCAAAAGAATGCAACTAATGCATAAAAGGCAGAACAAATACATATGCTCCACATAAAATTTTTCTTGCACAAAATAGGAACATCAAATTTTGTGTGTGTGTGTGAGTGTGTGTGTTTAACAGAAAGTAAAGTCACACCCCCTTTCCATAGATTTAGGAATTTGGATATGCTAACAACTAAAAAATAAAATAAAAAAGCAAACAAAATGTTTAGAAGCCAACACATGAATAGCACATAAACACAAGTATACAACAATAGATTATTGCTTCATAAACAAAGCAAAATCAACAACAAAAACATAAAATTCACCAAAACCAACTTTCACCTTTCAACCAAAGAATTGAACACTAACCTTAAAAAAACCTAACTTCTATCCCACAATGTAATAAAATCTGTTTATAAGACAGCAAACCCCATCCAAGAAAATCTCCTCAAAATTCATCCCACAAAGTGAAAATTTTACCACAATCAGCAAGAACAAGCCCGAACTGTAAGCTCAGCCCGAAACCAAGAGACAAGGGCTGGGAAAAAAGCAGCCAACTTTACCTTCAGTGTGAAGAATTATGAGCTTCAGTACTTCAATCTTTGAAGCCCACAAATCAGAAATTAACTGTCCTTACAGTTCCTAGCTCTCCACGAAAAAAACCCAAAACAGTACAACTGCATAAACAAATTTTCTATGAAATTAAGAAAAGGGGGAGCTTTGAACTGTTCGCCACTGGCCAGGTTGAGTAATGCAAGAGAAATTTTGGTGGTGGTGGGACCCGCATCTGGACAGATCCTTGAATGAGTACAGTCACGGTCATGGCCCAACAAACCTCTAAACCCCATTCCAGGGACATGCCCACTTATTTTAGCCCAACTCATTAATTACTTCATAGACTTTTTGTTTTGTTTTGTTTATTTTTACTTTTATTTTTTATTTTTTTTTTATTTTTTTTTATTTTTTTATTTTTTGGGTGTGGAATTAGGGTTATTTTATATTTTCAATTAAATTTTTAATTAAGGGCATCATTATTATAATTTTAAAACTAAATAAATATCGATTTTAATCAATTAATATATGGAATCTCAACTTCTTACATGATATTTCAAAACATTATAGTATTAAATAGTTATATATTAACTTAAATAGTTTGTTCGTTAGGTTTCGTGTTTTTCTTTTTTTGTTTAGGTTGTTGGCCTCGGTTATTAGTTTTATGTTGATTATCCTGTTGGGGGCTAGTTGATTCTCCTGTTGGGAGCGTTGTAGTTTGGGTAGTGTATGTTTTGTCTTATTTTGAGTTTCTAGCGTTGTTAGTGTCGGATTTAAGCGGTCTTTTGATCTGTCCTTCCATTTTATTCATATTGTGGCTGCTATGTTCAGCTTCGAGTTGTAATTTTGCACATTTGTGCGCTTTGATTTCTAAAATTCTCTCTATCGTTCCGAAAAAAAAAAAATAGTTGTAGTTCAATTCAATTGAATTTTATCATATTATCAAAATTCATCAAAAGTCAAGTTTAAGAAAATGGTTTTCCTAAATAATTTACTTACTAATTTCATTACATATTCAGATTATCAATCAAAATAGTATTTTATTTCTAGATTTTCTAAATTCATTTATTATTTTTTTTAACTTTTAAAATAAATATTATAAGACATTTGCCTAGGTATAACTTATATAGATCAAGTTCCTTATTAAATGAATTTTACTAAGAGTATTTCATATTTTTTATATGTAAAATATAGATTACAAAATAATAATAAGGGAAATGGTGTGATCCCGTTACAAAACCATCCCGTCGGGGATTTTAACCGTTAGAAAGTGAGCTAAAATGTAGTAGTAGGAGAAGTAACCTAATATTAAAATTTTGATTGTGAAAAATAATATATAAAATTAATTTAACATAAATATAAAAATATTGATCCATAATATTTGAAAATTATGCAAAGAGCAAATAGGATGAGAGCTTAGTTAGTCCAACATGCAAAAGGCCAGTGCAAGGGAAAGCCTCACCCAGAAATTGATAGATAAAAAGAAATCTGTTGCGTCATATTCTCCAACAGGTGACTTGTTGTGCATATGCGATGTGAAGTGTTGTTCAACGTAGTACTTTGACTTGGCATTAAAAAAAAAATTATACCTATTATTTTTTATTTTTTAATTTTTTGACACTTACGCAATTTTAACTTTTAAATTAACAAATTTTGGTATGATGTATATGAAAGTTTCTCACCTAAATTTCAAAATCCTAAGACGAAATTTAACAGCGATGCTTTTGAATTGAATTCTAAAATGGATTTATGTATATTTTTTTCTGAAATAATAGAAAACTCGATAACAAAAACAGAAGCTAGAATGTAAAATCCACTACAATTCGGATGGAATGAGAAAACAACACAGTTGTGGCCAGAGCAATGTAAACCAAATACATAACCAAAAGGAGTCAAACCAGGTGTGCCATCCAGTTATAATAAACAACAATGAGAAAAACCAATGAATACTAAAGAGGATTAAACACTGATTGAGTACCTAGTCCGATCCTTTTTAAGCTTCAAGCAACCAACCCCTCGTTGGTAGAATTAAATGGTTGCCACTCCGCCAAAGCATTCTTCACAATGTAGTACTCCGGTGTCCATACGTTTTGAAACAACCAAATGTTACAAGCTTTCCACATACACAGAAACAGGTAAGTGGACAACTGAATTCTGTCATCTGAAACTTCTTTTTGGTCCAGAGAGCATAACCTCCACCGCTAGTGAGTAAAGGAGCATCTGTTAGTAGTGATGCCATCCCATTTCACAGACGCCAAATCCCGCACTTTCTGGGCTCTATTGCATTTGCGGAACAGGGGTTCCACAGTTTCAACATCCTCGCTATAACAAATTATAACTACCTCCATTCATTTCATCTTCACATTAAAATTCACATGCAACACTCCATGAAAACACTTCCAAATAAAATGTTTGATCTTCCCCTTCACCCTCATCCTCTATGTTTTCTATCTTGGCAGTTTGTCATGTTGGGTTGCTCACTCCTTTCACGCTTATCCATTTGATTAGCCTTGTCGACAATTAGCTTAGCATAAACAGAAGCAACTGAGAATGTATCTTTTCTCCCAAGCTCCAGATCCACTTGTCTTCCAAATCTGGCTCAAGGTTTGAAACCTCAGTATAGCCTCAATCTGTTCCTTATTAAAATATTGGTCGATCACCTCCTGGTTCCAAGTTGTCCCTTCTTTATCCATCAGTTCATAAACCCTTGTTGGAGCACCATGAACCCTATTTTTAAACTCAAGCTTCCCATCACTCAAAGTTGGCACCCAACTATAATTCGTAACTTCAGCACTCTTGCCATTCTTGAGTTGAACCTGAATCCCTTGTACAACAAAAAAGGTTTGACAGTCATTTAGTTGTTCCAATGCTAAGACCCATCATGCTTTATTTTAGTCTAAAAAACAATAAAGAATGGGTAGTACCTATGCTTGAGGACTTTGCTCGCTAAGTGGTCAGGCATTGTCACAATCCTCCATAATTTTTTTATAATGAGAGCCTCATTAAAAAGTTTCATATCTTGAAACCCGAGGCATCCTAGCACCTTTGGTAGAGTCATAAGCTTCTAGGATTTACAATGAATGCCCTTGCTTCGATTATCACCCGTGATCCACCATAACTCATTGAAAAGTTTCATATCTTAAAACCCGAGGCATCTTAGCACCTTTGGTAGAGTCATAAGCTTCTATGATTTACAATGAATGCCCTTGCTTTGATTATCACCCGTGATCCACCATAACTCTGCACAGAGTTTAGTAACTTCCTTGCATAAAGACACCCACAACTTATAACAAGACATTAAAAAAGAAAAAATGCAAAGCACTAAGAACAACTTTAATTAAAACATTTTTAACTGCAGTTGAAAGAATTTTGTCCTTCCAACTATTTATACGCTCTCTCACTATCTCCAGAACAACTGCAAGCTCCTCTTTTAGATTTCTCAATAACTAGTGCCAGACCAAGATATTTAACTAGATTTTGCACCTTAATCCCTTCAATAATTCTACAAACTAGTGCGTAGCCCCGTGCGATGCACATGTAAATAATATTAAATAATAATTATAAATAAATCTCGAGTTCGAGTGGTGGGGAACCATTATCCTATTTCAAAAGAGCAAAAAAAAAATTATAAATTAAAGATGTGGGGTTAACATGTGATATAATTTACCGTCGTATATCAGTTTATTATCAGCAATATAAAAAATTAACTTGTATAAGAGAACATAAAGTTTGCATGTTTAAAATACTAAAAACATGTAAAAGTATGTAAAAGTTTATGTATTATTATTAAAAGATGTAAAGTCACCTACAATTTTTTTAAACTATTTTGGAAAGAAAACATGTTTAAAAACATTTAAATTTTACATTTGTATGAAAGATATTTTTTAAACTTTGTTGTAAAGAAAACATGTTTAAAAATATTTAAATTTAATATGTATATATATATGTGTATATGTATATATAGATATAGTATGACATGATAAAATATTATATAAAAGTATCTAAAATATCATAAGCCTAAATAATAACATTAAAAATTTTTTGAGAGAAAATTTACCACATATATATAAAATAAATAATGAAATGATACCGAGAATTATGATGGTATTTCTTATTAATTTTTTATAAGTTGTTACCGTCAAAAAGAAATTTTGTACGAATACTATTCCACGCTTTATGCAGATTTATTAATTTTACAAATACAAATCGAGGTTAATGTAAAATGTAACCAATAAAATGGAATTTTATATATAAGTGATAGTAAGACAAAAATTGAAGACAATAATTAAATCTGTATTTCTTTATTAACTTTTTATAATGTGTGTTTAATACTTTTGGAGGAGAAATATGTGATAAATCTTATTCTCGTTATATATATATATCGTTATATATATATATATATATATATATATATATATATATAAAGTATATAAAACATTCTATATTATCCTTGAAAAATATTTGAAGCCACTCTCTAAACTATTTTTTAAGGAAACCATGTCTAAAAATACTTAAATTTAACCTCCAAATATGTATATATATCCTCTATATATATTAATCTTTGTCCAAATAATGTTTGAAATATCTATAATATTATAAATGTTAATAATATTTGAAAAAAATGTTTGAAATATCTCTAATATTATAAATGTTAATAATATTTGAAAAAATGTTAGTATTTAGATAGGTGAAAATTAACTTTTTAAAGAAATTCTGACTGTTGGTCAAGATTTATATTAGCAATTACACTTT
The DNA here is from genome assembly GCA_902706635.1 of Striga hermonthica. Taxonomy (NCBI): domain Eukaryota; kingdom Viridiplantae; phylum Streptophyta; class Magnoliopsida; order Lamiales; family Orobanchaceae; genus Striga; species Striga hermonthica. The sequence continues at coordinate 1,114,080 of CACSLK010017620.1, read as the reverse complement.
AGAGTGAATTAACTTTTTTAAGAAAAAAAAATTATGTTACGATAATTTCTTTAAAAAAATATGTTACAATAGATACATAAGAGATGAGATTTTTTAAATTTACCGAGCGATGGTATTCTGTAAGATTACCATGAGATATTTTAGGCGGGTATACATTAATGAAATTTTTGTGCAGTCCGATATGGTGTATGGAACCAAAAACCGATATTTATGCAATGGGATTATGTGAAGATTACATTGTTCCGATTCCGATAAAAAAAGAAAAACAAAAATTTCCATTTTTTGTGAGAAATTTTAGACCAAAAGCCTATTAAATTTATTGTTGCAAGCGGATTTATTGTTGCAAGCTAGAATTAAGGAAACAATGCAATTAAAGAGTCGGTTTTTGTGCCTATTCACAATTGTCAAACAATTACAATATATATGATATATTTAATGATTATGGCGGGAAAAAGTTTCTAAATTTATAAAAAAAGGTTATTCATTTTATACAATGATAGATGCTCATTTGGATATGCTCAAGATAGAAGACTTTATCCATATTCACCTTTTGCCATGAGAAGAGATGGTACTTTTAAGGAATGTTGATTTATCGAAAGGCCTGATTGGTGTTAGCCTTGCAAAGAAGTAAAGAATCGTCATAATAAAACAAGTGAGACAAAAAAATAAAAAGATCGAGGATAATATGGTCCCCTTGTCTAAACCCTCTTGTGGGAGAAATATAGAAACACTTGTTTTCATTTAAACTAAAAAGGCATTTGAGGTAACGCAACCCAAAATCCACTTAACAAATCTATTGTGAAAGCCTAAGAGCGATCCACTTCCATGGCTTAGAGTGGTCTGAGAGTGAGGATGATGTTTGTTATCATTCTTCTTCTAGGTGTCGTTAGAAGGCAGACCCACACCAAGACCCTGTGTTCAATTCCTTGTAGCCATAAATTACACATTCACTTAACCGAACGATGAGTTATGCCTTCAACAAAGGAGTAATCTCTTGCCCGAGTCTGGGGAAAGATTCAGCAACTCAAATTTTTTTTCACGATGATTTCAGGCATCTGAGTACGTGATGATGATGGCCTTGTTAGTGTTAACCACAAGTACTGATAGTATGTGAACGATGAGTTAAATTGCTTTTCATTTTAGTTTATTCATGAATTTTGGAAACGCGGTCATAACAAACAAAAATTCAAATTTAATCCACATGGGACCAACGCTCATGCATTTTTCCATTTGTACGGATTTTCCTTGTATCGTGAGTGTTACGAGATTTTTAACGAGCGCCAATGCGGTGGTGATCGACCTGAAGAGCGAGCCTAGTGCTTCGGTTGACACCTAATCTGGGAGAAGACATAGACGGTGATGACATTGACGATGACAGTGATGATCAAATCCATCCGCCACCACCACAGGTGGGAATCATCTATTTCGACTTAAGAATCCACCTAAATAAATTGAAAAACATATGATTTAATTTATGGTGTTTGGCTTATTTTGTTAGACTTTGGAAGACTGCAACAATAATAACTTTTCTTCTTCTTCTTCTATCAATATATGTTTAAGCATGATTCATGTATTAAAATAATATTTTTCATGAATAATGAACCGTTAATGCTCAACAAAATTAGCGCGAATGTTTAAAGAAAAAATATTGAATTAAAAGGAATTTCACAATACAACGAAACAAATGCGATAAATAGCGTAGTCTTCTCATAGCATAATGAAAAAAATAAATAAAAGCAGACTATCACATAAATATAAAAAATATGCGGGTCATAATTGATTTTTTGAATCAACATAAACAAATGAGATTTTATAATTGCACATGCAAATAAGCCACATAATTTATTATATGAAAAATTTATCTCATATTTAGTTATCGCATATTCAAATCAAAACATGCATAATTTACTATTATGAGACATATTTTTGCATAGTGTACGACTAGCATATCCAATCCCATAACGCTGGATAATTAACGATTATGTGTATATGTTGCATGTTCATTAACTGCATACCAAATTGAACGTCGAATAATTTATGACTATCCATCATTTTTTTGCATATCCATATCAACCTCACATAATTACCAATATGTGAACATGTTTCGCGTATGATTCATATATTTATGTCCCACTGCAACAGTAGACTCCTTAGTGGCGTTGCCAGTGTAGACAGTGATTTCTCCCTCTCTTAGTTACCGAGTTTCCTGGAAACCCTGCAACGAGTTGCAGACGTGATCATTGACACCCGTATCCACACGCGAGGCACTGGTAGATATCACCGCTGAACATGTTTTCACGACTAGAGAGAGACTTATCATTTTCGTCCTGCTTGAAGAAATGGCAGTTGGCCTTCCAGTGTCTTTGTCGCATGCACTGTTCGCACTTGCCTTTTAGCTCGTGCACCTCAGTAGCTGACACCGTGTCCAAGTTCCTTTTCCAGTCAGTTAATTTGGGATAAGTAATTTTGTTCTCTTTAAAAATTACTGACATTAGATTGAAAGGCATTTTGATAGCCTGAGAACACGAACTAAATTTTATTTAGTCAAGTCTTTTAATTTAATTCTCAATATTGATCGCTTAAACAATATTTGTTAAATTCACCGACACCTCAGATACTGAATCCTCGCAGGCCACGGTAGTGTGGACGTCTACAGTTCATACCATCGTAAGAGGAGGATTTTATCTAATTAATTAACATGTCGAAACATCAATACCTAAATAATAGTCGGTTAACTTTTGGCTTGTACGAAATCAAAATGGCTACTCCGATGGTGGAGACAATAAATAAATGTACTCTGAGTGTAACTCATTACTTGGTACCAAGTCCACTGCCAAAGTTGTACGTCCGCCGGTAGACGACCCTTACGCGTTTAAAATAGTTTTCCATTACCATCCCAAAGGACATTTGTCCTTGTGATCTGTGATTAAAATTTGTTCGGTAATGGAGGAGGACCCTAATGCTAACATGAAAACATTAATCACTTCACCGAAAAACCTATAATAGAGGTCGTGCATTTGAAATTTATTTAATTGCATTCATTACTTAGTATTAATTTTTAAAGGGGATTTTCATGCTCATATTATTTTTACTCAAGTTTTTCATATGGATTGAAGTTAATAGAAAAATGACCATTGGTCACCAATTTCTTGTGTTAAGATTCTTAGAGTTTTATCGCAATTCTTGTGTCGAAAAGGGCTTTCACTGTATAGTTCGTCATAAACTCAAGTTTGGCAAGGATATCTCAAAATCGTGAGAAGATAAGTAAAAATCCGAGTCATCCATAACTTATCGCCGAGAAGGTAGCCTGGCAAGCAATTTTCAAAGTAAACCAAGTTATCGAGATACACGATCTTCATCAATACGCCCCAACACACAACAGCCAGCCCTGTGGCCTTCTAGCACGATGCAGCATGACCGGAGGTGCCCTACTACAGCAAGCGCGAGAGCGCAAGGACCAGAGGATCCGCAGCGCAGTAGTTGACGTGCAATCCTCGACGCGACGTGACCAGGAGATGTGAGCGAAGCGCGTCGCAAGGACCAGAGGCTCCGCATCGCAACAGTTGACATGCGATCCTCGACTCGACGCGACGCGATTAGGAGATGTGAGCGAACTACGTATGGAAAGGACTTAGCGGAGGACACGAACAAGATGAGCCTGACGAAAAAAGGTTGAAGACATCTCAGAAGCGTTAGTCTGGGCCTATAGCCCGTGTAATCTATACAAAGTCAGCTTTTGTGAAACCGTAAGATCTTGATCCTAAACTTTAGTACTCCGTTGTGCTTAAGATTAATTTCTTAGGTATTAGATTAGAGAACAGTGGTCGACATTTTTCTTCGAACCCAACACTAGTCAACCCTCCTGCCTTGACCTCTTTTGAGGCCCATTATACATTTACACACTCTTTGGTATACTGAGATGTGTACTACCTAAGAGAATCTCTGTCCCACTACCGCATGTTAATGATGGTCAAGTACATTTTTTATGCTTACGTGTGCTAGAGAGATGATTGAAGAACATCAAGCTGAAATCTCAGAAGTCCTTTACAGATCCTGGTGAGAGTTGATGGAACAAGTAATAAGCAGGTCCATTTAGTATAGCCAGGAATGTCAGTCAACAAACTGGGTCATTGTATTTATGCAGTACAACCATATCTTCAAAAACCTCAATTGTCGAACCGGGTCTAAGGACCCATTGTAGGACAGGTGTTAGCTCCCTAAATCCATGAGGCATATCTTCGTCGAGCACCTCATCCGCAAATGGATGCCCATGAAGCCTGGGATCATAGTGTCCCTCAATCTTTTTTTTGAAGCTCATGTAGGTGGGATACCATGCGTTCTAGGGTCGGGTCTCGTAGAGCTTCTAAAACAACACTTAGAAATTAATAGATCACCGGGCTCGTCCTCCCCCCACCTTGATACCACAAGTCGTTCCGCAGGTCGCTATATGACTTCCAACATGCGCGAACAGGTTAGGTGCGCACTGTCACTGATTGCACGATCATTAACTCCCATTTTGTCTGGGTCACTAACCAACGTTAACGCTGATTCCCGCTAGCAGCCACCCTAGAGGTGGGCTCGACCCCAAAGGTTGTTTTCCCAACAAGTTGTCGCCGTAACCTTTCTGCATGCCATTATCATCGTTTGTACCTTCTTTTAAAATGTAGTAGAACTATGTCTTCCCACATACGATGCTAATTCGAGAGAAATATACCAAATAACTCATGTTTAAGTAGCCAGATCTTTAGATCTCCGAATCGTGTTTGACCCTCTCGTCTGAGTACCTAAAAAACGTTGGGAGAGTTCTCGGTGTAGATCCTTCGATGATAAAGATAGTCCCTCGTTTATAATGTGTATATGATAATGAAAAAAACGTCCCCAAACAGGTATACCTCCACCTTCACAGGAGAACAATTACCTTGTC
>CACSLK010017620.1:1079332-1094845 GCA_902706635.1 Striga hermonthica | reverse complement strand
AATACATTTTTTATATTTCTACGAAGAGCAGAAGCGGCTTAGTAAAAAGTAATAGACAAACAAGGGTTGAATGGGCCCCTTGCCCATATCTGTATAAATAGAATAGTACATTTATACCGAATTGTCAAGGGGCCCTTTCTGATCATCAACCTTAGAAATGAAAGGTTAATCCTTACCAACTTGATCTTGTTGCTTCTAGCAACAAACACGCATGAACCATTTCACGGAGTATGTAGCCTCACCTTGATTTGTTCGCCTAGAGGTCACCTTCAATGTGACAGCAGAAAGCTACCTTATCTCCCTTTCTTCCAGAAAAACCAGGCTTGATGTAATTAACCTAAGTAGCTGTCTCAGAAGAGTATTTCTTGCGGCGAAAGTACGTAGCCTATTTAAATCGAGAATTGAGGATCTTTAAATTGGCAGAAATGATACAAATTATTTGCTTTAAATTGGAAAATTTGGAAGCTTGAGGATTTAAATTGGTGATATTTGACTTGAGGATTATTTGCTTTGATCGTGTTGGATTACATGGTTTACTCGTGCATTTATTTGAGTCTTTCGTGGATATATATGATTCGTTTGTGGATATATTCGGTTCATTCGTGCAAAATTACTTGATTTGTTCGAGGAGACATTGTTTTGTTCGAGGAGATATTATATATTTTGTTCGTTGATATATTGGAGTTGTTCGTGGGTATATTTGGTTTGCTCGAGGATTATTAGATTTATTTGTCGATGATTATGCGATTTGCTCGAGGAATTATTTGATTTATTCAAGGAGCCTATTTGATTTATTCGAGGAACCTATTTGATTTATTCATGGAGATTATTTGATTTATTCGTGGAGAATATTTGATTTATTCGAGGAAATTATTTGACTTATTCGAGGAGATTATTGATTTATCGTGGAGATACTTAATTTGCTAATGGTGAAAATATTGGATTTGTTTGTGGAGCAATATTTGACTTATTCATGGAGTTATTTGGTTTATTCATGGGAATTATGTGATTTATTCGTGAACATGCGTGGATATTATTTGATTTAGTCGAGGGATTATTCGATGTGATCGTGGAGACATTTACTGGCTCATGGAGACATTATTTGGTTTGCTCGTTGATATATTATATAATTTATCCATGGAAATGGTTGATTGGTTCGTGGAGATATACGATTTGTTCGCGGATATATTCTCTTTATTCGTGCAAAATCATTTGATTTATTCGATGAGCCTATTTGGTTTATTCGAGGAGCCTATTTGATTTACTCATGGAGTATTATTTGATTTGGTCGTGCTAGATTATATACTTTATTCGTGGAGTACTATTTGGTTTATTCACGGAGATGTTTGATTTGTTCGAGGAAATGATGATGCTTTATATTAGAACTCTCGTTTTTCTCGAGCAGATAAGCACAAAATGAATGACATGAGCATAAAATGTCTAATGAAATTTCTTTGAATTCTGATCGAGGAAAATTCGTGATCATCTGGACTAGACATCCATGCAAACCTTCTGACAAGGAAATTCGGCTCTCAACAAATGGTGTAGACAAGCCAGGAAGAAACAATGAAATGACACGACTCTCGACAAATTATTGCGGGCGAGCCGTTGAACATCAAGGGCAATTTCAAAGGCATAAATCATTCTTCTTTGGGAAAGGTATGACAATTTGGAGTGGTATTTTCGACCGTCAGGTTCAAAACTATTCTCAACTTTTGATTCGGTGGACGAATTTGATAGACATACAATTTACGGACACGTTGAGGCTTTCAACATTATTTTTTGGAGAAATGTTAATTGTTTAAATATTTTGGGCAAAGTTAATGGGATGATGAGGTACATGGATATGTTTGGTATTATCATTTGGATGACTAACAAAATGATCGGATGTTATTATATCTCGTTGTGTTCGATGTTTTCTTTTTCGACCTCAGTGGGAGGTCGAAGAATTCGAGCACACGTTACCCTGTACAACCAGGAAAGGGAGGTCAAATACATTTGATATTTTTTTTTTATCTCGTTCGATGCAATTACACATTTGAGGACACTAACGGAAATGATCGATTATTATCCTATCTTGTTGTATTTGGTGTTTCTACCTTTGACCTCAGTGGCAGGTCGTCTGAGTGAAGGAAAAAGTCCCTCGTTTTCGGAACACCCCTGATCCTGCGATAGGGGTGGGCGAGGGTCGCTCGTTTTCGGAACACCCCGCTCAAGGGGCGAGCGAGTGAGAAGACCAAAGTCCCTCATATTCGGAACACCCCTGATCCTGCGATAGGGGTGGGGGAGGGTCACTCGTTTTCGGAACACCCCGCTCAAGGGGTGGGCGAGTGAGAAGACCAAAGTCCCTCGTTTTCGAAGTACCCCTGATCCTGCGATAGGGGTGGGCGAGGGTTGCTCGTTTTCGGAACACTCCGCTCAAGGGGTGGGCGAGTGAGAAGACCAAAGTCCCTCATTTTCGGAACATCCCTGATCCTACGATAGGGGTGGGCGAGGGTCGCTTGTTTTCGGAACACTCCTCGGGGTGGGCAGGTGGTCTCAAAAGTCCATGCCTCGAGGCTGGACGACCACCATGTTTTTGGAACATTCCCTGGGGTGGTCAAGCGAGAAGACCAAAGTCCCTCGTTTTCGGAACACCCCTGATCCTACGATAGGGGTGGGTGAGGGTCGCTCATTTTCGGAACACCCCGCTCAAGGGGTGGGAGACTGAGAAGACCAAAGTCCCTCGTTTTCGGAACACCCCTGATCCTGCGATAGGGGTGGGCGAGGGTCACTCGTTTTCGGAACACCCCGCTCAAGGGGTGGGAGAGTGAGAAGACCAAAGTCCATCATTTTTGGAACATCCCTGATCCTACGATAGGGGTGGGCGAGGGTCGCTTGTTTTCGGAACACTCCTCGGGGTGGGCAGGTGGTCTCAAAAGTCCATGCCTCGAGGCTGGACGACCACCATGTTTTTGGATCATCCCCTGGGGTGGGCAAGCGAGAAGACCAAAGTCCCTCGTTTTCGGAACACCCCTGATCCTGCGATAGGGGTGGGCGAGGGTCGCTCGTTTTCGGAACACCCCGCTCAAGGGGTGGGCGAGTGAGAATACCAAAGTCTCTCGTTTTCGGAATACCCCTGATCCTGCGAGAGGGGTGGGCGAGGGTCGCTCGTTTTCGGAACACCCTGCTCAAGGGGTGGGCGAGTGAGAAGACCAAAGTCCCTCGTTTTTGGAATACCCCTGATCCTGCGATAGCGGTGGGCGAGGGTCGCTCGTTTTCGAAACACCCCGCTCAAGGGGTGGGCAAGTGAGAAGACCAATGGAAGGTCGATAATATGCATAACTACTCGAGCAGGTTGATTGCATTTCACTTGATTCAAGTTTTGTTGCATTTCACTCGATTGGATTTGGTTTTGTGTGTGACTTTTACTCGATGAGCTTTATTCGACCCTCAGTTTTCGAATCGATTTTTCAACTTCAACGGAAGGTTGATGGTTTAATCGGATGATATTCATTGTTACTTGAGCAGGTTGATGGTTTGCTTGATTCTGGTTTGGTTGTTTGTTGATTCTGGTTTGTCGAATTTGTCTTTTTCAACCTCTTTGGCGGGTCAAATATATTCATTTTGCTCGAGCAGGTTGTTTATAGATTCTGGTTTGGTTGTTTGTTGATTTTGGTTTGTCGAATTTGTCAATTTCGACCTCTTTGGCGGGTCGAGTATATTCATTTTGCTCGAGCAGGTTGTCTGTGGATTCTGGTTTGGTTGTTTGTTGATTCTGGTTTGTCGAATTTGTCTTTTTCAACCTCTTTGGCGGGTCGAATATATTCATTTTGCTCGAGCAGGTTGTTTATGGATTCTGGTTTGGTTGTTTGTTGATTGTGGTTTGTCGAATTTGTCAATTTCGACCTCTTTGGCGGGTCGAGTATATTCATTTTGCTCGAGCAAGTTGTCTATGGATTCTAGTTTGGTTGTTTGTTGATTCTGGTTTGTCGAATTTGTCAATTTCGACCTCTTTGGCGGGTCGAGTATATTCATTTTGCTCGAGCAGGTTGTCTACGGATTCTGGTTTGATTGTTTGTTGATTCTGGTTTGTCAAATTCGTCAATTTCGACCTCTTTGGCGGGTCGAGTATATTCATTTTGCTCGAGCAGGTTGTCTACGGATTCTGGTTTGGTTGTTTGTTGATTCCGGTTTGTCGAATTTGTCAATTTCGATCTCTTTGGCGGGTCGAGTATATTCATTTTGCTCGAGCAGGTTGTCTGTGGATTCTGGTTTGGGTGTTTGTTGATTCTGGTTTGTCGAATTTGTTTCTTGACCTCAGTGGCGGGTCGAGTATATTCAGTATGGCTCGAGCAGGTGGGTTGTTGAATCTAGTTTATCGAATTTATTTTTCGACCTTAGTGGCGGCTCGAGTATATTCACTATGGCTCGAGCAGGGCAGGTATATGGGATTCATTACGGCACAAGCATGTTGATGGTTTTTGCTTGGTTTGGTCTTGTCGAATTTATTTTTCGACCTCGGTGGTAGGTCGAGGAGTTCATTCAGAGCAATCCACGAAATCAGGTTGTTTGGGTTTTGAGAGGATATACAACATGCTTGAATTTTAAATTTTGAACTGAGGGGCGATAGGAAGGGGTGGTCTAAGAGAGCTCGAACAGGATGATCGAAACACAACAGGCATAAGTTCAAATTTTCAAATTCAAGATTGCAGGAGTGGTCATTCAGTTCTTGTTTTTCGACCTCATCGACGATATTTCAGTGGTCCTTCGGTTTTTGGTTCTCGTTCTCAGCAGTTTTCGACCTCAGCAGTCTCGACTCTCGGTTTTCGACCTAAGCGGTCTCGACTCTCGACTTTTGACCTCAACGGTCTCGACTCTCGGCTTTCGACCTCAGCGGTCTCGACTCTCGGTTTTTGACCTAAGCGGTCTCGACTCTCGACTTTCGACCTCAACGGTCTCGACTCTCGGCTTTCGACCTCAACGGTCCCGACTCTCGGTTTTCGACCTAAGCGGTCTCGACTCTCGACTTTCGACCTCAACGGTCTCGACTCTCGACTTTCGACCTCAGCGGTCTCGACTCTAGTTTTTCGACCTCGACGGTCTCGACTCTCGGTTTTCGACCTCAACGGTCTCGACTTTCAGTTTTCGACCTCAACGGTCTCGACTCTCGGCTTTCGACCTCAGCGGTCTCGACTCTCGACTTTCGACCTCAACGGTCTCGACTCTCGGCTTTCGACCTCAACGGTCTCGACTCTCGGCTTTCGACCTCCGCGGTCTCGACTCTCGGTTTTCGACCTCAACGGTCTCGACCTTCGGTTTTCGACCTCAACGGTCTCGACTTTCAGCTTTCGACCTCAGCGGTCTCGACTCTCAGTTTTCGACCTAAGCGGTCTCGACTCTCGACTTTCGACCTCAACAGCCTCGACTCTCGGTCTTCGACCTAAGCGGTCTCGACTCTCGGTTTTCGACCTCAGCGGTCTCAACTCTCGGCATTCGACCTCAGCGGTCTCGACTCTCGACTTTCGACCTCAACGGCCTCGACTCTCGATCTTCGACCTAAGCGGTCTCGACTCTCGGTTTTCGACCTCAGCGGTCTCAACTCTCGGCATTCGAACTCAGCGGTCTCTCGATTACTCGGTTTTTGGTTTTCAACCTCATTGGTCATTCAGTTTTCGGTTTCCGACCTCAGGGTCATTCAGTTTTCGGTTTCCGACCTCAGGGTCATTCGATGTTCGACCTCAACAGCAAATCATTCAGTTTTCGACCTCGGTTGTCGTTTGACTTCTAGTGCTCGATCTTAGTGGCAAGTTGAAGAAAACAGCTCGAAGAGGCATTTCACTCTTGGATCGAGTTATGCTTACTCGACCAGAGTGGGGGAGACTAGATGATATTTGATATTATACTAGACCGGGTTTAATGGCTACAACGAATAATATTGAAGGATAAGTCCACGTACGGACTAAGACATATGGCATCGCGATATGGGTCAAGCCCAACTTGGGCCCAAAAGGTACACTCCCCCTGTAAAAGGGGGCTAAGGTATCCCTTTCTCTCATTCTCTATTCATTTCATACTACACTCTTTCTCTCTCTTGATCTGGGCACTGACTTAGGCATCGGAGGCCCGACGCCAGGGCCACCCCCGGCGTTGGGTTCTGCAGGTACGGAGGCCGTTCGAGTTGAAGGAGCCCGGGTGAAATCTATTCACTTCACCTCTCATTTTCGTTTATTCGGAGTTCGTCCGTTCATTGTATTCGATCTTTGATCCCTTTGAGTGGTTATATAATATCCTATCGCTTCGAACAAAAAAATTTATTATAGTAGCATGTGATGTTTTGATAGATTTATACAAAGGTACAACAGCTAAATAAAACATTGTAATAAGAAAATTTTAATATGAGAGAACAAGAAAAAAATAGACTAATTAATGAACAACTTTATTTATGGATTATTTTTGTAAAAAACTACAAAATTTATATTTATTATTTTGGGATTATATATTACACAAATTAAAAATCTAAATTCTAGGTGGGGCCTAGGCCCCACCTGGGCAGGCTATAGCTCCGCCCCTGAGTGGCGTGTATAATGTGTTGGGAGAGGAGAAGGAGTTGGTGTATTAGTAGGCTACAATAGAGACCTCAAGGAGATGGTAAATATGGGTTCCCCAAGTATGGGTCAAACTGTGGGCCAAACCCACTCTGCTCATACTCGAGTAATATTAAACGCCACTAAATAATATTATTGATGTAACGCTCTGAATATTTTTATATATAGAGCTCAACTTTATTTCCATAAATCGTCGGTATCCTTATTTAATGCATTGATTTATTATTATGTGCATTAAATTGATTTATAGATTTTTTGTCTAAGCCATGGAAAAATTTAGTCGATTTTTAAAAATTAAAAATGGAATTTATTTAGCCCAAATATCGGTTTTATTTTTAAGATGAAACCGAGCTTTGGAAATCAAAATTTTATTTAAGTCGGGCTGAAGCCCGGAGAGCGAGCCTCAACCCAATCATTTTTTAAATCGAGCCCAAAATTCGGCCATTATATTCGAGCCATTTTATTTCGGCCCAAGTAGGCCCATTTAATCGAGTCGTCATTTTATAATCCGAGCCATACTAATAATTTCAGCCCAATAATTTTCGAGCAAGCTCATTATATTCGCGCCCATTAGACACGACCCGTTAAATTTTGTCATGTGAGTCATTTTAATAATGCGAGTTCATTATTCATTTTAGTTAGCCCGAACAATATTATTTATTCGGCCCGAATATTTTTTGCTACGTGTCGCGTAGTCATGTGTCGGAAAGTACGATAGAGAACCGGGAAATAGTTTTCCCTAAGATGAGCAATGACCTACAAGTAGGACCTACCAGTTACATATCACCGGGTAGAGGCTAAGTGTCCTTTCGTCCCCGGCTCCTAAGGGAGTCCAAGTAAATTCCACCATAGAGTGCACTCCATTTACTAGCCAAGAGTCTATAAATCTCAGACTCTGGTGGGATCTCAGTGAATTCCATCGGAATATGCACACGATCACCGGCCAAGTGTTGGGGAGTGGGCGGTAGAATCCTAGCAAATTCCATCAGAATGTGCACACGATCACCGGCCAAGTGTTTGGGAGTGAGTGGTGGAATCCCAACGAATTCCATCGAATATGAACACGATCATTGGCCAACTGTTCGGGAGTGGGCAGTGGAATCCCAGTGAATTCCATCAGAATATGCACACAATCGCCGACCAAGTGTTCGAGAATCGGCAATGGAGTCCTAGCGTACTCCCCCATTATGTGCTCACGATCACCGACCAAGCGTTCGGGAGATGATAATAACTTAATTTACCGGCCATGTGTCCAAGGGTTAGCAACAGCTCAGTTTAAGAGAGTAAATGCTCACTTCAGTTATTGTTCGTCATCTTCAACCTTGCACTGACTTAGGCATCAGAGGCTCTTCACTAGAAAACTCTCCTTCCGACATTGAGTTAGTGTAGATCCTAGAAGTCGTTCAAGGTAGAAGAAAGTAGATCCCTTTCCATCAGCCCGAAGAAGACAGAATGAAGCCCATTTCCCAATTATTATAAAAAAGTAGATCAGTTTCCATCAGCCTGAATGAAGATCGAGTGAATCCCATTTCACTATTATTGGCGCCATATGTGGGAACTCCGTTAAAAAAGCCAGATTTGCAGCCATGGTGAATGAAGCTCCTACTTAAAATCTAACACACGCGCTTGATAAGGGGTAGGTCAGCATCAGGGCGTGATGAGCAGGTCCCTAGCCTAGTTTTTCAGTCAGTTTGCATGACCTGAGGAACCCGATGTTTAACATTTCGGGCATAGGGAGTTCTCCAGTAGTACCTAAAACTGCCAAAGTTTCAAGCGCGCAGGGAGGACCAACTCTTGTAGAAGTCATAGTCGCAGGTCTGGTGGCAGTGCAAAATCAATCGGTAGCAGTGCACCAGTCGGAGCCAGCTCAAACTAAACCCATGGGGCCCCTAGAGGTCTCCCAACCCAATAAATCATCATGATGACAAATGAAGAGGTGTTGAGGATGATCGTGGATGCTCAAGCTACAGAGTGAGCCCAAATGCAAGGCCAACAGATCTCGCACATGGCTTCTGCGACAGATACCACGACCCATACGACCAGGCAGGAAACAGAAGTATAACAGTAGGACGATCGAGGTCGGAAAGGATCGAGCTCTGAAAAAGATGGTTGAACAAATTCGGTAGCTTTAGGCGAAGATCAAAGGCAAGAAACAAGGGCGAGCGTGAGGTTTTCTTTTCCCTCGCAAAATTCTGGAAGCAGATATACCTACAAACTTCAAAGAGGCTAGACTTACCTATGATGGGTTTTCAAACCTTTCCAGGAATTTGTGTTTTTTTGAGAATATATCAGTTTTATTAGGGTATTCTGATGTGGTGAGCTGTCGAGCTTTCTTGGCAACCCCAAGAGGAATGACACATAACTTGTTCCACCAGCTCTCCCCAAGGTCGATTAAGGATTTCGAGGTATTCTCGAGCTATTTTCTCAACCAGTATACCAGTGTTATAGCTCTAGAGAAAACCTACTTGACTTTGATGGCCATGAGACATGAAAAGGAGTCCTTAAGGTGTTATGTCGATCGTCATAACCAGGCTTGCATTGAGATTCTCTCGGCCTCAGACGAGATTATGACAAGAGGTCTTGTATGAAGTCTTAGGGTAGGGGCGTGTAAGAGCTCTTTAGCTAAGAAGGGTGCTATGACGTATGAAGATGTTCTGAGGCAGTGCAGAATGTATGTGAATATGAAGGAGATGGAGGTCGAGTTCTTGAAAATCGAATAAGTGTCTCGACCTGTGGAGAGCAAGAATGAGAGAGCGATCTCACCTAGAAATGAGAAGTCGAGTGGGAGAAGAGAGGATAAAAGCGAGGATAGGTGGCAGGATCAGCCACTCAAAAATGGCTACAGGTACGGAAAGTACACTCCATTGAAGACCCAGATGGTGGAGGTGCTTCACACAATCGAGTAGAGGATTGACAGTCGAGCAATTACATGGCCGAAGTAAAGGAGGTACAAGCCGACACAACTAAATTCTGGTAGATATTGCAGGTTTCACAAGGATTATGCTCACATGACGGACAACTGCAAACACTTGAAAGATGAGATCAAAAAGCTGATTCGAGCTTGTCATTTGAAAGAATTTGTATTCCAGGACAAAGGCATGAAAAAGAAGAAGAGGATATGTGGATAGGATTCACTAGAGAAGGAAGATCGAGATGAGGATGAAGACAGAGAGGAGCATGGGGATCGAGGTGTTCAAAGATTGAGTAAAAGAGGTTGAGAGATAAATGGTCGAAATTTTGAAGAATATGAGGTTTCAACTAAGAGGGGGGGGGGGAGTGTCATTCACATGATCTCAGGAGGTCCTACTGACGAGGACTCCAATAACGCAAGAAAGAAGCATGCACGAGCTACCCAGAGGAAGAGGGAAAAGGTCAACATAACGACTCGAGCATCCTTTAAAAGTTTTTGAGCTGAGGATGCCTAAGGCTTGCATGTGCCCCATGACGACGGACTGGTTATCACAGGTGAAGTGACAGGGTATGATGTGAAGAAGGTGTTCATCGACACTGGGAGCTCGATGGATGTGATGTTTTATGATTATTTTAGGCAGTTGAATTTAGACGTAGAGCTTAAGAAGGTTGTTACTTCGTTGTACGAGTTCAATAAAAGCAGGGTCATCTCCGCGGGCTAGATCACTCTGCTAGCTGCCCTAGGGACAAGCCCACTGAGAGGCTTGAAAATGGTCAAATTTGTGGTCGTGAGAGCTGAGTCGTCATACAACATCATGCTGGGAGAACGAGCCTGAACGCCTGTTAGGCGGTGGTTACAACGTACCTTATGAAGATCAAGTACCCAGTTGGTGAAATAGTATAGAGAAGTGCTCCATACTCTGTTGTAGGTCTTCCAGACGTTCTTGACAAATGTGTTAATGTCGTATGGTACAACGGTAGCATCTCTCGCGGCGTGACGAGAGTGTCTTTAGATTGTGACCAACTCGAAGGAAAGCCAGTCCCAAACGCCCTTCTTGTCCATGCTCCATTCTATTCATTTCATCAGATTCTTCTTGGAGTTGTCGCCTTCAATGCTCTTCATACCTCTTCGATTTTTTTGTGAGAAAAATCGATTAGTCTCTTATAGCCGGTAAAAATACTGATCTTTTCCCAAATACGGAGCTAATTTGATGCGAAAATTGCCTTGAACCAATGGAAACGCGAACCTTCACCAGCTCGAAGCTCCGACGACCTACAATACGTTAGGAACGGTCCCTTCGAAAAAGTCTCTGACGCTCAAGTCAGTGCATGCCCATGATAAACTGAGAGTATGTATGTAATTTCTTGTGAGTGTGTATGTGTTTTATATAGTAAAGAACATGGGTGCCCTTATATACCTAGGGTAAATTAGTGGCCAATGTTTGTCCTTTTTTTGTTGTATTTTTCATGCTCGTTTTACTTTTCTTTTTCCCCCGTTTTAGGTTGTTTCTTTCATCTTTCGTTTGTTTCGTGTGTTATCATGTGTTTTCGTTCATTTTGAGTCTTTAGGTGTTTTTCGTTTGTTTTTCCAGTCTTTTTGTGTTTTGTCATTTTTGATGTGTAGGTCGCGAGCTTCGAGCAAAATTTCTCTTCAATAAAAATTAGTTTCAAGAGCATAATTAAATAGAGGGGTTCGTTGGCGACGCGTAGGAAAAAACTACACTCAATTCCGAGTTCGAACGAACTCAAACGAGCCCAAAACGCGAAGTGGCGCAACCCAGACCTTAGTGGCGCTAAAGAGTTAGCGGCGTTAACCCCTGCGCGACCAGATTTTATAAATCTCGGTTTTTGCTTGATTTTTAGAATACCTTTCATTGGGAACGAGTCCCAACACCAGAAAAACACCTCCAAACTCATCTTTATCAGGTTTTCACCCTTAAACACTTGAATCTTCATCATGGATTGATCTTGGAGAGTGACACTCCAAGGTTTGTTTTCTTGTTTTTGGGTTTGTTTGTACTTTGGATTTGTTCTTCGCTTCTATATTAATCATAAGCATTAATTGTCGTTTAATCTATGGGATTGATGATATGTGTTGATATGGTGCTTTGTTTTGAATTCATTATGCGTAGCTAAATTCAATTGCTAGGGATAGGGAATTATTGTTCTAGTTAATTCGTATCTGTGGGGCTTGATTTGTTCATTCTTGTGCGAGTTGATTTGATTAGGAATTGATAAAATCTTGTTTGATTGATTGATATAATCGAAGAGTGACACTTCGATCTTGCAATTGAAAACGATTGAATGTTGATTAGTCGAGTTAGGGTTTTGTTGATTCTAAATGGTTAGTTGATTAATTCTCTTCTAATTTAATTAGCGACTTGTAGAACCGAAAGGGGAGAAGTTGTAGACCTAGGCTCGCATGAGGTAGATGAATTCGTAACTGAATAATATATGAGTTTTGGATTGGAATACATGCTTGTCGGTGTCTTTTCCCTTGTTACGAAAATTTGTTGGGATTGGATAATTGGCTGATATTGTATGCTTGAACTTGCTAGTCTATGTTCACTCTCTTGTTACGAAGAGTTATTGGGAGCGAACTGCTAGATGTTTAGGCAAGAGTGTCAATTCCCAACCGAACGATCAATTGTCTGGCTTTACGTTGCGAACTTGAATAAATTATCCCCAATGCCCTAGTTTCTTTATTATTATCTAGTTGGTATTTTAGGATTTATGTTTTTATGCTATTTCTTAGTTGATAGTTAATTCCTCCCCCATCTGATTAGAATGTTTAGGATTTATTTTTCTTTTTGTGTTTGATCGATACCAAGGCTAGATTCCAAATCGCCTTCCTCGAGAGATTGACCCGGGGAACGAATCACTCGATTCGGTACTCGGTAAAAATAACAATTTGTACACAACAGCTAAGAGAGTCCTTGTTAAGAAAGACATCATCCCGTATCAACTTTTCTAACTAGCAAGATCTACTGAATTTGAGAGTCTTGTCTCAATATATACTTCCCATCCGTGAAGGGTACTTTCCCCTCATGTTGCACGACTACTAGCTTGTGAGGTCACCAACCTGACCTCTATACCTACCTGTCACTAGTCTTATACAGGTTGTAACCTCGGCCTAACCCCAACCGACCTACAAGTCATTAGGTTTCTCATGTAGTCTAGTACCTTAGGTCTCCTGGCCTCAAAGCTAGATAAAACTATGTAGTTTTTGAGCTTCCTTGGTCTACCGACCTCCGATTTACGCAGGACTTATTCTAAGATGTAAGTACTGAACTAGATGGAGCTCTACTGAGTCGTCCACCACTGAGCTAACCTTTTTGGTTAGCTAACCGAGCTATTCTAAATGTCATATCAAATGTCCTCGCACTTTAATTTTTTTCCACACCAGAAAGTACGAATGGTTATGCAAATGTCTTCACACTTTTAACTTTCACACAATATCATAGCACAATTATCGCATAGTCATACATAGTGACTCGCACTTCATGGGGTGAAAAAGTTAATTTGTCAGCAGACATTACAAAAAACACAATGTTCTAAAAATTTCTAGTTGCTCCCTAAGCGATAGACTGGGGCCTAGCACCTAGACGGGATCGAGAAAATTTAATACAATTTATTTATATTTATCATCAAGCATAATTTATAAGATATATTATATGAAATATATTAATCGATATGGTTGAATAAAAAGGATATGCAAAATCTTATCATTCATAATTTTTATACTGATTACAAAATAATTATTAATATTTTTTATGATATAATTAATATAAATTTCATGCGTAAAAATTAAAATTATTTATGTTTTTTAAAAAGAAATTAAAATTTTTGAAAAAAAATCAATGCCATGAGTAAAAATTAAAATTATTTATGTTTTTTTAAAAAGAAACACGAGCTCCAAGATGCCGTCAAGACCGCCTAGGCATCCACCTAGCTCGCCAAGGCGTGAGTAACTTCACCAACGCCTAGCCCGTCTAGGCGCCGCTTAGTTGTTGGAGCACTTGGAACGACCGCCTAAGCAAAATCCGTGGCGCCTAGGTGCCGTCTGGCACCTAGACCGATTTTTAATCTAGATGAAATGCTTAATTCCATTGTCGAGGAGCAAAAGACTATTCACTAAAAGTAAAACAACCATTGTTCTCAAGATATGTACTATCTTGACAACTTGCTAGGTAAAAAAATACTCCCCTAGTATTTTCCCTAATAAAAAGCACCCTTGTAAAACGAATACATACAGGAATACAAAAAAAGAAGCCAAGCCAAACTTGTTTCACGCACAATTTTCTTAAACACAATAATATAGTTACATTATTAAATAACGAAGTCATGAATAATCTCAAATATAGGAGCGGCTCCCGAGCGAGGAGGCCATGTACCCTTGGCTCCTTGTACCGCACACGCACTGGCACTCGTACCCACATATGTTGCCAAAGCACGAAAACAAGCCGCTTCCCTCGCTGCCCCTTCTGCGGCCTCCTCCATAGTGGCTCGACGACCTTGACGAGTAGCCATAGCCGTTGTTGTCGTACAGCGGCGGCACCTCCATCCGCCACCTCTCCAGCTTCGACCTCAGCCCCTCCACACTCTCGTCCGCACTCCACCCGTCCAGAACCGAGCTCCCATTCTCGTTTTTCAGTGGGTACCTCGCGATCATTGCGGCCACCTCCGAAGGTGACGGGCCCACCTCCGAGTCTGACCATACCGAGACCGAGTTCCCCTTCGCCCCCTCACCTTTCTTGTACAAACGGGATGAGACCTTACTGTCGCTAACGACCGAGCTCGGCTTTCCGCCTTTGGGCTTCTGTTCGGCTCCACTGATGACCGAGCTCGATTTTCCTTTCTTGGGCAAGGGATGGACGTCCGAGATGCTTAGTATGGAGCTCTCTTTGGGGGCTCCTCTCTTGTTTTTGTTTTTGGATTTTAACGGGATTGCCACAATTGAGCTGTTGGGGGAGTAGTTGTCGAATGTGACTCGTTCGCTTTTTTCACTTCTTGTTCGGAGGAGTATGGGCTTCACGTTATTGTTGTTGTTGTTGTTGTTGCCGTCGTCGTTGTTTTTCTTGGATTCTTTCTTTTGGTGGTTTGGTGGGTTCTGCATCAGGTCACGGAACCCGACGGCTGAGGCACTTAGTTGGCTGTACAAAGGCATGCTTCTCATGGAGCCGTCAAGTAAGGCTACGCCTATGTTTAGAATCCCTTGCGGACGCCCAGATGGACGACGTACCTAAAATCACGCGCGTTCAAGTTTTTCAAAAATTATTAACGTAAATCGATCGGATTATCAATGCTCCACAAACGTGAACACCAGTTAATCGGCTATTTGCTTCATGCATATGCGCATGCTTACATGTCCTTAAAGCACCTCGTCAAATTTAAGCTAAATTATTTTCAGAGAACAATTTATTAGAAACCTGAAGAATAACATAATAATTCTTGATCGAAATTAAATACTATCAAGATTCAAGCATGAATCCTTTTCCATTTCAATCAAAAAACAAAAGGATAAAACAGAGAAAAGGAGAAGCAAAACCTGAAGGGCAACAAACCGCATGCCGATATGGTTGCCGTTTCGGCCACGGGTAAGGACAGGTGGCGGTATGAGATTGGCTACGAGTACGCGCACGGTGCCAACAAGGACATCGCGCAGCCAATGGGTGGCGTAGATTTCGATCACGACTGCCGACGTGTCCTCACGCAGGAACTCGTCATCCACCCTGAACACAAACTTATCGTTCCATGTCGGGTTGTTGTTGCCGTTCGAGTCAATGCATGATGAGAGCTTGCGGGCTGGGTTGACCCACGCCCGAGCGTATGTCTTCATCTTCCTGAACGCGGGCTCCAGATCCTGGCCCGATATTATGTTCATCTCTAGAAGCTGGAAAGGCTTCGACCCGCGCGGCGCCATCTTCTTGTACACGGTCGACCCAATGATAATCCAACATAAGATTTAGAAATTAAAAAGGAAAAAGGGGGAGAAAGTGATTACGGAAATCGGGCC
>CACSLK010017620.1:1059978-1075470 GCA_902706635.1 Striga hermonthica | reverse complement strand
TGAAGGAACGAAAAAGATTCAATTCCAACTTTAGTACGTGAAGGTTTCAATATTAATTTTCCCTTTGCACAAGCATCACAAATAAATTCATTAAAGGAAGGGAGATTGTTGCTTGATAAGCTATGCCCAATAGAGTTAGAAATAATCCGACGCATCATACTAAGCCCAGGATGACCCAATCGCTCATGTCATAATTTAAATGAATTTGGGTCTTTAAATTTTAAGCTCAATGCAACATGATTAACCACAGGTCGAATGTAAGTATGGTACAAGCCTGAGGAGAAAGAAGGAAGTTCTTCGACAATTTTCTTTTGACTTCCTTGTGAATGAGTCATTAGAAGATACTCTATATTGTTTTCAGTCTTAGTTTCAATATGAAAACCATTAGATCGAATATCTTTAAAACTAAGGAGTGTTCTTTATGATTCAGGGTACAAAAGCGCATTGTTAATAATTAATTCGGTACCCTTAGGAAGAGTAAGTAAAGCTCTGCCGGAGCCTACTATCAAGATTTTATCATGAGCAATTGTAGAAACACTCCCTTTCTTTTCATTTAAAGTTTGAAAAAATTTCCTATCTTTCAAAATAGTGTGCGTAGTAGCACTGTCGACCAGACATAAAACGCCCTCTTTCTCCATATAATGCAAACTAATGAATGGTGGTGGTACACTTGCAGGAAAAACACGATTTTTTCCTAGGGCAACACCAATAACGAACTAGAGCGTGCTGATAACGTGTTGTAAATTGGAACTCTTAATCTTCAACAAGCATCCATCAATCCAAGCATAAGATGTGCAGTAAAGAGAACGATAAAAGAGAAGCAGAAAAGTATATAATTTTATTCATCGGTATTCACTCTTTTATAGAGTTTACAATAGAGAAACCCTAAAACTTAATCCTACTAACTGATGGACTTCAAGCTCAATTATATATTAGTAATGTCCATATTAATATATTTATAACACTCCGGACATTTGAATTTAGAATTGTATTAATTAGCAAGCTGAACACCATGCCTTACGATATTAGGAGATGCTACGGTCTCGTTATAAAATCATTCCGTCGGAGTTTGTAACCGTTAGATCAATTATCCCCGACGGTTACATGATGGTATAACGGTTACGAACCCCGATGGAATGTTCCGTAACGAGACCGTAGTATTTCCCTACGGTATTAACTAATTGAGATCATACGACAAAAGAAAAAAAAAGCAATAGTGAATTAGATCAATCAAGACTTGTTCGCTATTTATTTTTGCTATCCGCAAGTGTACGGCGTAGCTATAGGTAGTGGCGAGCAAGGTCGTATTCCACAGAGATTGTAGTTAAATTAATTAAGTACTAAAATAATAACGATCAAATATTATTTAGACTAACGAACGAGATGATGATTCTAAACTATGAAATTAAACTAAAAACTAAATTACCTAAAGAAATAAAAATAAATCAAGATATAAAAGATAGATTCTAGGTTCTGCTTTCATCGGAATTAATTCATGAAACATTTATATTCATACAAACCTTATTTAATTTTACCAGTCGTAGAGATAATCGCTAAATTGATTTCAACTTTTCTCTCGAACAAGCAAATCGTAGATATTAATTGTTATCTATCTTCTCTCGGTCTCAAGATGAACAACTAACTCCCATAAGTTCCTAAGATTTTCGTTCTCTCGCAAGACTCTATCAACCTTTCGGTCTGTTTAGTCTCCTACGTTATAAATTTCCCAATTCTAGCAATCAATTATCTCCTCTCGGTCTCAAATCAATTACAAATATGCATTCATAGTGGTCATCTACTCACGCAATAAAAATACGCAGAAGAAATTCATAAACGAAAGATAAACCGGAATGAAATAAATAAAAATTAAATCATAAATCAATCCGAGTACTAACAAATCCTAGAATCCAAAATAAATTAGCTTAGAAACATGCTTTCAAAATAAATATAAAACATTGAGTTTGAAAGACGAAAAGAAAAAGAAAGAAAAAGCTTATTCGGCTCTGTCGATCCCTTCTTTCTGGGCTTTCTCCCTCGTCTTGCTCGTGTTTCTAGCCTCCAAAGCTCTCCAAAGATCTGAAAATTAGGTTCAAGACTGCCCAGAAACGTGTCCAAGTGTTACTTAAATAGTTGAGGTCTAGTCCTAGTCGAAATAGGTCGAAAAATCCCTAAAAATCGGAAAAACGCGTAAATTGCGTATTGGTCGCGCCCAGGGTCACACGACTCGTGTCACAAGACACACGAGTCATGTGAAAATGCCGAGAGCTCGTATCAAATCTGTTCTGCGCGACACGAGTCGTGTCTCGACGTCACACGGCCGTGTGAACCTGGGAGTTCAAAGCAGCACCAAATCGTCATTCTCAGCTCGGTTCGTGGCTCCTGGTCAAATTTCCGGCATCTAGACGACTCCCGGTGATGAAAATACGTCCAGGTCGCTGGGCATGGCGAGGTCCGGAAATTTTCCGGGCATTTTCTTCAACCTGCCCGGTGACAGCAGCTCCGGTATTATCTCTTCAACGGCGCTTGGTTCTTTGGTCGGAGCTCCGGCGATCATGGAACGCGTCGGGAGCGGCAAGATGGCGCGGTAGTTAAGCTCCTCCTGAGCAGCAATGGGGGGCGATGTTCTGTACGTGAAATTGAAGAAGATGACTTTTTATTCACAGCAAATTACCAAACTACCCCCAATTTTGTGGCTTTTAGTTCTAAGTGGGCTGTGTAATGAATTGGGCTGCTAGGTAGTGGGCTGTGATAGCTGATTTTCTTTTCTCCAATAAAGCCTTGTAAATGGGCCATTTCAATACACAACTCGCACACCGTCTTCATCCGATTATTGTCGTTTTCGCTTTCTGTAAATATCTCGACCCCATTTTCTATAAAAACACAAAATAAAACACCTTCGTCATAGCTTAATAATATTAATTAAATAATTAAATTATTAATTAATTAAATATTAAACTACAACGAAATAGACACGAAAATCACTATAAAATGCACGTAAATATGACGAATGTCAGACAACGATCATTGTTAAGTCAAATTTGAATAAGTATTAGCAGGGACAGATCTAGAAAACTTAATGAACGAGAGCCTAAATGAAAAATATAACTTCTTATAACGAAAAAATACAAATTCAAAAACATATCTTCATAGTCATTCTTTACGAGTTTTCATGATTGATATCGCTATATAATAACATCATTACCAATTTTCAAGAAGGTTTCATTTTCTCGATCATCATTAAACTTACGATCGTACTTTCTTTCTGCCCAGTGATACCAAAAATTCCCTCAAATCTATTTGATTCAATGTATTTCCTATTGTGACATTTCACTAACTACTTTGTTGACGGAGCTTTTTACTGAATATATCTCTCTATATCTGATATTCAAGAATAATATTGTAAATATAGAATCAGTAGAATTCTTTATTTTGACATATCACATTTTAAAGAGCTTTAAACAACAAAAAATGGCTTGAATTTGTAATTTCTACACAAAGAAAATATATATTCTTGTACTTAAAATAATAAAGAATCGTAATTTTTACCTCCACCAAAATATATAGAAATAGATTTCGTTATCTTTCAAGTCTCCTTCTCAGTTAGATAAAAAATTAACAAACATTTTAAATATTTTCTCTTCTCCTTATTTCCCATCTTTTCTTTGCATTTCGTCTGTGTAAATCTCTTTACTCTTTTCTTTTATTAAATTATTTTGTTAAAGGTTTTATTATATTAGCATTAGGGACAATTTCTTTTACACCTCGACCTGAAGATACATTAAGTTTTTTACCATGCATGGTAACAATCAAACTTTTTACCCCAAAAAATGTGAAGGTTATTCTAAGGGTTCGAATAACTATCGCATAGCAGTCGTATATTCACCCTAGAAAGTGTGAAGGTTTATTTGAATGACATCGCATTTTTAACTTTCAAACAATTGCGGCATAATGATTTCGCACTTTTTTGGGGTGAAAAATTTAACTTATAATCAAGCGGTGTAAAAAACTTATTCAGCCTTCAGAGCGGGGTGTAAATAACTATTTCCTCTTAGCTTTATTCATTGAGCTCATAATTAGTATTTTTTTTTTATTTAACCAATAATACTAAGGACATTTTTTCCTTTTTCAGTGTGGGTCTAGGCCCACGCTGATCCTAGTGAGGCTACGTCCCTGAGTATTAGTCAATCATGGGTGTCAATCTCGTAAGTAAAACATATATCATGGTCAAATATATGTATTATATTTGACCACTCATTAAGGATAAATTGGTCATTATCAATAATTCCAACTCATCGGTGTGACCTACCCCAAGCATCAATCCTCATATCTTTCTTTTTCACGCATACACACACTAAACTCACGCGCTCCCTCTGCACACACATGCACACACTCACAAACTAGTCTGGCACCTTCCGCCACATGCAATGCTGCATATGCTAGTCAGCCACCTCCCGGCCACAAAACATAAAAGCCTCAATTCGTTATATCTGGGATTTCTGAGATGTTTACTGTTGTCGGTTTGATCGAGTTTTTCTACAAGCAGTCGTTGAGGGGCATGCAAGCATTCTTGACGGCTATCACCTGCTGCTCATACTCGTTCGGGTTCTATCTGAGCTTAGTGCTTGTGTCGGTCGTGAATAGTCACCGACTCATTGTCACGAAAGGGGTTGTTTAGTGATAATAACTTGAATAAAAACAGATTTGATTTGTTCTATTGGATGTTGGCGGTTTTGAACTTCGTAAATCTCTTTAACTATACATTTTGGACAAGGTGGTACTTGCGCAATTGATCTCATTCGAATAAAACGTATGGTATTAAGGTTGGGGGGACGAGAATATATAGATATTGTGATGGTGTGTTTTTCATGCCTAGAATTATAAAAAGACTAGTGGAATTAATTAAAAACCAAAAGAAGAAAGAAGGCTGCGTAATAGGGGTAACTAAGTTGGGACTTGCAGAGTGTAAAAGTTTGGCATCAATAATTGGCTTCTATTCAATGCAGCTGATCTTGTATTAGGGTTTGTTTCCTAGGTTTGTTATGAAGATGGGTAAGATATTATATATGCTAAGATAATTGATTGAGACTAAATATTTTTCTACTTCAATGTACAATTTTCTCGGGTTAGATAGTTTATCAAATTTAAGTGTCATATGGATTATATATTTTACTGGTTATATATCGAAGACATTTCGGGGTAAATGATATGAAGCTATTGGTGAAATGACAAATTAGCTGATAGTGATAAGTGACTTTCGAGCTTATGGTTAATAGTTAAAAAAGTATTAGGTAATCTTATATCATAAGTCAGCCAAAATAAAAATTCGAATGAATTATTATGAAAATTGGCTCATAAGATCCAATTTGTTTTGTAAAAAGATTTTTCCTATCAAACCTAACTTATATGAATACACGAAGCTATAAGCTGCTTTCTGAATACTCTCAAATACATGTACAAAATTCACCACCAAAGCAATTCAGTTGGAGTGTCAACATTATTGTTGAAGACATCTTCTTCCTCCTAGGTTCCTTTAAGTGTTACTGTGTTAGTGTATGTTAGTTGTTTCGGTTTGTTGTTCTCTTGTGGCTGGTGTTCTGTTATTTTCCCCTTGGTGACCTTCTTGGCAGGGTTTAGCTGCTCAAATAATCAAGTCTGCTGGAAATACTTTTTATTCTGATATCAACGCATCATTATAACACGACAACACAAGACTCGAATATCCAAATTTATGTTTCGTAAGTTCGATACAAGTTCAAAGCATTTGTAATTTATCACAACACAGATGATATCCAAATTGGTTGACTTCACAATACAAAGGGTGGCTTCAACTCCAGGATGACTCGACAAGTAGTAGCAGTAGCCTCAAGCGATCAAAACCTAGTGAACTTACTGCAAAAACTCTCTGGGATCAGTCACAAAACCCGTGAGTGCGGATGCTGCAGCTGTGTAAGGAGAAGCTAAATATATCTGTCCTTCTTTGTGCCCCATACGTCCCGGGAAATTTCTATTAGTCGTTGAAACACAGACCTGCAAACATTATCAATCAAAACCAAGCAGTCATTAGCTGTTTTAGAATGAAAAGACGTGTAAGTTCTAAGGGATGATGTCCAATTTAACAACATCGAGTGTCACAAATGTTTCAATCCCAGGTGCTCCTGAGAATGTTTTAAAGGAAACAAATAAAAATGCTAAAATCATAATAGTTGAAACAGAAATGGGAACTGATACCGTGATGACTAAACAAGTAAAAGATAAAAGAAAATTATAGAGCATGCTCCTATACAAGATTTTTCGAAAAAAATCAATTATTTTTCTCTAATCACTTATTTTAAATCAAATCTAACTCAACTTTAACCAAACCCCACTATCCTCATTGTTATCAATATAATTAAATAATATTAATCAATCATTTTTACACATTACATCAACTTTAATTCACTATGCATCCACTCACATAATTTTAACTAACTATCGCTCCACATCATCTCTCCTACTTTTACATTAAAGCAACTTTAATTATTTTATTTTGAATATTATTTTAATGTAAACTCTCCCCCTCACTCCCTCCCTCTCGCTCTCTCAAAAAAATTGAGCACTACCAATAGCTTGTTTAAGCACGAAAAAAGTACTTTCGCGTATTAATTAGGTTTGTTTTTAATTTAATATTCAATGTATTTATTATATATTTACATGTAACATTTTTAATAGAAAATTAAACAAAATAGCAAAATATATATCTTATTTTATATGCATAAAATTTAACTTTCGAGATCGAACAATTTCGAACAAACTAAACTCAAGTTAGTCAATTGTACGCTTGTTTGCTGAATGATTCGAACACACACGAACTTGAACTTTGACAAACAATTAAATGGACATCGGAAACGAACTTGGCTGGAATAGTAAATGAATGATGTCAAACAAAGTTTGAATATAATCAAACTTGAGCTCAAAATGCCCAAGCTCGGTTCAGTTTGTTTGATTATAGCACTACTTGACAGTGCATATGCAGAAAGGTAAATAAAAGAATCTTGGTAAAAATTTGCGCCTTTCTGTTTCTCACAGGCATCAATATTCTATCCTGAGATTTCTCCTATTTACGGATTCAGCTTTACGAAATTTACAAATATCCCTTGGGCCATTTGTTTTTGTCTTTGATAAAGTCCATCCTCAAAAGGGAGGCAATTCATAACGTAACAAGGGGTTAGACGAAACCTCCAGGGTA
Organism: Striga hermonthica; assembly: GCA_902706635.1. Classification (NCBI taxonomy): domain Eukaryota; kingdom Viridiplantae; phylum Streptophyta; class Magnoliopsida; order Lamiales; family Orobanchaceae; genus Striga; species Striga hermonthica. The sequence goes on along the minus strand of CACSLK010017620.1, from coordinate 1,068,245 downwards.
CCACTTGTGATTAACCCACGAGAGAAAAAATAGCAATATCTCTTGTAATTATGTGCAAACACACTTTCTCTATAAATCTTGAAACATCAGTTTTGTCCTTTCAATTATGTTCACGATACGAATAGTAACATGTATAATATGATTAAAACTTGCCTGAGGTTCATTCATCCGTGCATAAGTGTCTTTTGGTCCTCCTAAACAAGCACCACAACTGGGGCTTGTAGGAGTATCACAACCAGCTTCCTCAAATATCTGTGAGCATGTTTTCCCGCCGGACCCTGGGACTGGAAGGCTATATACGTCCATCCACACCTGTCAAAGCACGTTAAAGTTACACCACATACAGAAATTTTTAAATTTAATTAAACCTTGGTATGTGAAAAAAAAAAAAAAAAAAAAAAAAAAAAAAAGGAAGAATCTGATTTCACTTGTGAAGCGATTCTCCAGCCTTAAATTATTCAAAATTCTGAAATCATGATTGTTTTTAGCTATTTTTCACTGCAAAATTCTTGCATCTGCAATTTCCAATTTTGAAAAATCGTGCATACTTAGTATTATTATAACAAACCAAATTCTTATTCTTATAAATATTTCAACATGTACCAACCAGTAACAAGTTTTGGCAATAAATATCCTCAAAAGTTCATAAATATTATAATACCAGCATACAATCTGGCATGGTAAAAAAATTTCAATTGAAAAGTACTTTCGCATCCTCGAGAAATCATTACAAAGTCAAAGTCTTGACTGAAAAAATGAGAGACTGAAAAATCAGCTTGGAAATAAAACTAGACAAGCACTAACCAATCAAAGCTTACCTTCTGTGTTGCAGGAACAAGGAATGTCGGCACTTTGACTTTTTTCCCCTGTGAATAAAAGAAAACGATGTTTCAGCTCAAAGAAAAGCTTTGGCAGTCGTCATAAACAAAGTCCAACCATCTAAGAAAAGAAACTGGAGTTTTGGCAACAAATTAATGCCAAGTTTCAACAGAAAAGGTTAAGGAAGCATTGTATACCGAAGCTAGAAAAACTTTGGCTGCAGCCATGAAGTCTTCTGTTTTTCCACCAGTACAAGAACCGATATATACTCTGTCGATTTTCACATCTTTGCATTCTCTGGCTAAAGCACGATTATCGGGAGAATGAGGCTGAGAAAGCACAGAGAACGTTATACTGAGCAAATAAATAAACCAAAAACTCATCCTTACTAAAGTGCTGAAATATAGGTGAAAAATCAATTATTGCTGCGAAATCACAAGCTGTCTGGCAGAAATATACGAGATTCAAAAAAATAAAGAAAGAAACTGTCAAATGCAAAGATAATCTAACGACTCTTAATAGTTTGCTCAGAAAAAAAAATAAAATAAAAAAAAAAAATAAAAAACTGATTAAGGTCAAAGGTGCTCAGACTACTCACCTTTGCCACCAATGGTTCCAATTTTGAGATATCAAATCTGTACTCTTCAAGGAATCTGTGGAAATGAAGAAATTGATTAAGCATTGCTTACAATATCTGAAACAAGTGATGAACTTGCAGAAGGATCAGATTGCCATCACAACAAAACTTTCACACACACACACACACACAAAGAGAGAAAAAAAATGAAGCAAAACATAAATTAAGATTAATCAGTGTATATATAGTGCAATACATGCAGTGAGTGATTAGATAATGTAACTTGAAAACAAATTACAGATATGGAAAAAAAGATCATCGCATCACTGGAATTAAAGACCATCTATGGCATTATCAAATAAGAAATTGTGTATGGATTTGTAAATTGCAGACTTGTTAGGCAAAAAATGGGTTCCAAGTCATGCTTGGATATGGATTTGATTGGCTTTGTTTTTTTAAACAAAGTCAATTTTGAAAAAGGTGGTCCGGTTAGTTGTTAGTGGGAATTTAAGTTTAAATTAAAATATTATAAAATAAAATAATTAAAGTTGCTTTGATGTAAAAGTAGGAGAAAAATGATTTGAAGTGATGGTTAGTTAAAATTATGTGAGTGGATAAATAGTGAATTAAAGTTGATGTGATGTGTAAGAATGATTGTTTGATATTATTTAATTATATTGTTAATATTTAGGATAGTGAGGTTGGTTAAAGTTAGAGTTCAATTTGAGTTTTGATTGGTTTTTTTATTGTTTATGTTTATAACCAATCACACCCTTAAGAAAATGAACGATTCATCTCCAAGAGACATTGTTTTCAATATCAACAAATTTAAGGAAAAACTAGTATGGAGGACATTACAACTTCTATCACAAGAAAATACTTATTTCTAAAATTTGCATAAGCATGTAAAAACAGCATACCTAGCTTGTCCGTCACTATAAACTGGCTCATAGGTCAAAGATGTCTTGTCCTAAGAAGCAACAAAAGAAAGTTGTATCATTATCAATGAAACTAACCGAAAAAACAAACACCTTGTTATATATACATACAAAAGTAATACAGAAAAGTGAGTGAAACTACAAGTAGGCCTTATAAAGACACAGAAATCTTTAGCTACACCTATATATGAGGTTATTAAACTTTGTACACGTACTATGCTTAAATCAATACAAATTACATATTGTCCATAAGTTAAAACAAAAACTCGAACGTGATAAATGGGCCTGGGTAGAACTCATCCCCAAAAGCTAGCTTAAAGAGAGGGTGCTCAACCTACACTTAAAAACAATAACAGCCTAGTAACTAATCGAAAACAAACGAACTTTAAACAAACGCACGCCAAACTAACCTCGAGATACTTATAGGTGGTGCTATCAGCAGGAACAACACCATTTTTACCGCCAGCTTCAACAACCATGTTGCACAATGTCATCCTCTCCTCCATCTTTGGAAAATAAACAATACAAAAAAAATATAAGACTCATATGCAAGTCGATGTTGGGTTAAACATATAAAGTAAAAACATAATGGCAAGTTCACGACTTACAGTTAAGCTTTCAACAGTGGAGCCAACAAACTCCATTGCTTTATATGTTGCACCAGCCACTGATATTTCACCAATAATCTACATAACATGCATTGACTAAATTCAACAAAAATGGAGGTGTCCTAACAACATATAAGAATAAGCCAATAACTAATTTTCTGCAAATTTAATGTGTGTATGTTTGTGAAAATTGCCGCTTACCTGCAAAATCAAATCTTTTGCGAGCAAATAATCAGGCATTTCCCCATCCATAACAAATCTAAGAGTAGGAGGAACCTGCAAACCGTTGATTTTGAATCCTTATAAGATCATGTGTGAAAAAAAGAAAAAAAAAAATATATATATATATATATATTATATATTATATATATATATATATATATATATATATATATATTAAACGCATAACATTATACCACGAAATCAAATACCCATATCAGAAGAGTATTGGTAGCTCCAATGAATCAGGGCAGCTAGATTTTCAAAATATATGTAAAAAACTCTGAAGGCATTACACTCGTGACTCACAGGTGTTGTTTTTGTTTAAAAAAGAAATAGAGAAATATGCTGTCATGAAGTAGATCACAAGTCTAGAAAACAACTAAAAACATCAGCAGCACTTAAATCCGTAGAAGTTCCCCTAAGGAATTCCAACTTAAAGTAAAACTTTGTTTCATAGACAAACATATAGTTCTATGGTAAGAAATATGTGAATTAGTATTAGTATAGGAAAACATGAGTGTCATATATGTAAAATGATGCAGTTGGCACATCAATCTAGGCTAAAGTTCGTACAAAAAATACATATTTTCTGCAAAAAAAATATTTCAAAAACATGATGTTATAAGAATGGAAGCCTTGTAGAGAGAGGAAAAAAAGAAAAAAAGAAAAAAAAATAACATCCCAAACGTCCTATCAAGCAAAGAAGAAAACCAAATAAAATGCAACTTGAGATTCAGAATTGAACAAAGTCATTACAACAGACTTACCGCTTCATGATTGTTCAATTAAGAAGTTCATTGTTGAGATCTGATAACAAATTAATTTAAGTTTTCTGAAATTTGATTTGGTTTTGAATTTCTTCAAGTAATCCACCACCTTAATAAATTAGCTTAACGTGGAGTGGAAAAAATAGCAAATTGTAGATACTGATCAAATCTGATATATGCCTTGGGTAAAACTCACTCAGAAAACAAGGCAATAAAAGAAGAACAGCCTGATATACCTTAAGCAAAAGCTTTCCAGTACCAAGCACAAAGCCTGCATCAGTATTTCCTATTCCAGTTGAAAACTGGCCAAATGCTCCTGCTGTACAAGTATGTGAGTCGGTACCCAGCAAGACCTACAACACGCAATAGACAATTCCATAACAACTCTGAACAGAAATTAGAATCACTAAATTTAAAAAAACAAAAAAAAAAAATAGAAGGAAAAGGCAAAGAACAAAAAATAGAAAAGGAAAGTTCCGTTTCCAAAATTCTAATCACCCAATAAATATGAAAATAGCATTTCCAAAACTCTAACAATGAATACCTACCTCTCCAGGTCTGCAATGACCTTCTTGTGCAAGAGCCACATGGCAAACACCTTTGTAATCTGGATTGGCCTGTAATGCAAGCACAACAGATTAAGATCTCTAGCAGACAGCAATACACACTAGAACTGGAACATTAGCATCCAAATCGGATGATAAAGCTAACCTTGAAGTTCCCAAGATCTTTGATGTCATAGAAGTACTTAATATTTTGATCATTACAGAAATCCCTCAGGATGTCCACATTGCGATTTGCTCTTTCATCAGCTGTGAATATATAGTGATCTGGAATTATTACAACCTTTTCACGGTCCCAGACCTACAATAGTAAAATAGATCAGCGATATGTTTTAAGACACACTCACAGATTAAATTATCCCTGCACTAGGAAAGGGAAAGTAGTATTTCATTGATAAAATCAACAAGGTGCAGAATCCAACAACATATATAAAAATGCTACGCAAATACATATTGGAGAAAACATTAATCTACATTTACAACTTAGCATTGGATTTTCACTGAGATTTTCTTTGACACATGAAAAAATCATCGAATCAGTAGATTGGGCTTCACGAACTCGGTAAGACTTTAAGAGGTTATATTAGAATCTCAGGTGAATGAGCTTATTTTACAAGTAAAATTACTCTACAAATGTAGCACCCAAGCATCATTGAATCCTTATGTTCAGTCATGTTAGTAACATCAAGACTTACTAGCATGAAATCTAATCTCCAACATTTTTGAAACCATAAAATCTGTAATTAAATTGACAGCAAAAACAACAAATCTGAATAATTCATAAATCAACCTGATTTCAAAATAAACAGAAGGATTAACTACCTCAATCCCATTCATAATTAAATATAAATTTTCAGATATAGGTTTATTGGTGAACTTCTATCTCTAACACAGGTTAATTATATTTGCAAGTGTAGAAAAGATTGCAAGCCATCTTCGTGCTTCAAAGGGACGAGTAGAGTATCTCTAGGATTCAAAATAGAATTGTTCACATGGACAGGACCAAAAGAGAAGGCTACAGGGTGCAATTAATACATATTAAACAGTTGAAAACATTTAATCTTTTCTTGCCATTGTATAAGGCCACGAAGCTTACCCCTGCGGGAGTGCCGATTTAATTAAAATAACATCAACCGAAAACATGTCAACTACAGAACCATCAGTACAGCTATGCAGGCTTAATACTTTTGGCATTTTCCAACAACAAAGGATCTTACAGTACAAAAATAATAATTGGATATTGTCGTAACTTTTTATTCAAGCAAATAAAGTCGAACATTTTAAACTCAGGTTACAGTATAGCTGAAAGACTGAAGATCTCCAAACTTGTCCTTAACAGCTCCTTTTGTAAACGAGAGACAAAGAGGTAACAAGAGAGCTATCTACCAACAACATCACAAATCGACTATGAACCCCATAAATTTCGTAAACCATATGCAAAATCCGCTCGATCGGAAAGTACCTTTGCATCTTCTCCAAACTCTCTCTTGAAAATCCCAATGGCACCTGGGCCACAGACATCATGAGTCATCAAAACATCCACATTGACCCACACATTCTCACCAGGGCTCAACTGGGTTTTCTCGGAAGCCCTTGCGAGTATCTTTTCAGTCATGGTCATTCCAGTCTTCACCTGATGAAAACAAAACACACGCACAAATTCTCACTAATTTACTGAACAAGAGCTAATTCACATAGCAAAACCAGAACATTAGATAAAAAGATTCGTAAATTACAGCGCCGGTTGTTGACGGCCTACGTTCCGATTGCTGGGGTGCCATCACAGACACTATTTTCTTGGAGGGGCGTTTCTTAGAACCCAGAGGCGGAAAGGGGAGCAGAGCCGCCTGTGAATGAACGGCTGAAAAGCCAACATCTTTCTGGAAAAATAAAATTGAAAACGATTATTGGTGAAGAAAACAGAATCAAAGGGGCAGCACGCATAGATGGGTGCAGAACAGAAAGAGATACCTTGTCGACGAAGAGCAAATAGCTTGGAGAGAGAGAAGAGGAAGCCATGGGAGCTCAACAGATAAGAGTATCTTTGTGTTCTGTAGTTAACTCAACAACAAAAGAGGTTGTTTAGGGGAAGAAAGAATATTGTCGTGCTTCTCTTGCTCTCACATCTGCAATTTTCCAATCTACGTCTGATTTTTCTGCGGCGGCTATCTGTAATTCTAGAACGTGTAGGTTAATGAAACAGGTTAGAAATCAGGTGTGCTATAATTGTTTTGACCATTTTTGTGCGCAGTGAAAACTAATGTACAGCTTCATTGATGGAACAATTTTTTTGGATTTTGATGATCAATTATGTTGTGAAGTCAACCGTTGGTTCAAGTGTAGTTAACTTTTTATATATAATAAGGAAAACATGTCATATTTTTTGATTACTTAAATAACACTAATAATTTTATTAATATGATATAGTTTTATTTGTTGTATATAGAAGGTTGACTTCACTATGGAGTAACTATTAACTTCATAGCAAAATCGTTTGATTGATACTCGTCTAATACTTATGTTATCTTTTTCTTTTTTAGCATAAGTGTAAGAAAATTGATTTTGGCATTAATCAAAAATAATATTTGTTTATTATATTTGTATTTCTTGAAATAGGTTTTATGGACTTAGTTTAAATAGAAATGATAGATCTTCTCATCTTAACATTCCATATTTTTCATATTCTTTTATGGAATTTTTTTAACCTTTCAAAGTATGTCGTTTTTCAGAGTTCGCCGTATAAACTTTTTTTTTGGACAATTTGTCTCCCAATGTAATCGAAATTGACAATTTGTCACCTCGATTAAAAACTCTTGCCACAATAGGAGTTTTAACTCAATTAATGATAATTAATCTTTAAAATTGAACAAAATGAGATATGGTTTGTCGAATTTTGAAAATTGATACCTCTATAATCGATCCACGAAGATAGTAGGAGCACGTGTGTATAGAAAAAAATTCAATTCAAGTTTTTTTGATAATCAAGATATCCGATTTACGATTAAGAAGTGTCATTCCCCTCTTCGGGTCTCTTCGAGCTATGACGCGCAGAGGTTCAAGCACTTTAGATCGGTTTTCATATTGCTGTCTCGATCTCCTCTCACGTTTGGATTGAGTTGGATATTGTCGTTGTCATCACACTCTTGACCTCTGGCCATCATGGTGCGTTGCAAATTCAGCATCTACTCATGCGTATTAGAGTCACTCTTCGGTCGATTCGCTATCCTATCTCACACATCTTCCGTGAGTGGAATCGACCTGTTGACTTCCTTGCTTGCATCAGGACTCCACCCCCATAGGCGTATTCTTCATCGTGACGATGTTCCTCTCTGCCTCTATACCCTTATACGGATGGACCAGATGGGTTACCCATCATTCAGATTTGGATAGTCGCCCTCATTTTTTGTGCTTATGCTCACCGTGGTGTTGACTTTTTGCCTGAACTCTTCTCAATCCAGGCTCTGAAATTTTTGTGTCATTTGCTCTATTATTTTTTTTTTCTTGATTGTTTTTCACTTTTTTGTATTGTTTCTTGGATTTCTTGAGTTGTAGCCCAATGACTATTCAACCATTTCGGACCTTTTTATACAAAGGTTTGGTTTCGTCTTAACCGCTACCCTTCTGGGGTGTTGTTTTTATTTTTTAAAAAAAATAATTTATAAATTTAATTATCATAGATCAACTAAAAATTATTAATTCCTTTGTCTTTCATTTCTTATCCGACAAGACCCCCATTATGACAACTGACCCCACCTCCCATGAAGTGAGTCTCG
>CACSLK010017620.1:1015147-1031047 GCA_902706635.1 Striga hermonthica | reverse complement strand
CTAAGTCAATTGTTAATCAAGAGTTGATGGAAAAGTTTTTGTTTGAGATTGTTAACTAACCATTTGCAATTTATGTGCCATATTCTCAATCACTTGAAGGTTGTAGACACTTGCATAATTATGGCTGGGATAGTTCTATAGAGGTAGTTTCCAAAATTCGACTAATTATCAAAGTTACTTAATTTCAGTTGTAAGGTTTGCTCTTTTTTTATACACCCTGTTTACACATACGATTTACTATTAATTCCTCGAAATATTTCGCTGCCTGAAAGCACTTTTTACTACCACTTTATGTATTAAGCCAGAACTAGTGATTCTCACATGTGGATGCCTATTATTATTTCTGGACTTCTTGCTATTGCAGTATTGTTTAAGATTAGGCGTAAACAATCACATTAGCTGAATTATGTGCTCCAACCGACTAGGTCATCAATGTCGATCTTTTCCCTGGCTAACAAACTACTATAAACCTACTTGACTAGGCCACCAATGTAGATAAATATTTTTCTGTAGATGTTGAATTAGCTTGTTCGGTAGAAGTTTGATTTAGCTGGTTTTGTAGATACCATGATATTAGCTAGCATGGATAGTGCTTGTTGTCATATCCAGCCAAATTATCATGTGGTGTCCAACCACAAACAAACAAAACCACAATAAAAAATAAAATAAAAAAATGGTAGCAGGTAACAACTATTGAGAGGAAAGAAAGAGAAAAGAGCTGAATGATTCTTTTTCTCTCGGTTCACATGCATTTCATCCCTATAAATAGGGAGGTATTCAGCAGAAGCAAGATGCACCAAGGAAGAAGAAAAAAGAGGGAATAAGAGAGAACAAAAAAACATTTCTGTGTGTTATTTTCAGTGAGATAAAAATAGAGTGTTTGAGTAAATCCTGTAGGTGTGAGAAAAATACACCGGGTTGGGTATCAACTCTATTATTCCTTGTTTAGGAGTGGGGTTCTCACTGGGTCACTATATTTTACATTTCTAGTGTAAGGGAAGTGTGAAAAGATATTGTAATTATCTTGAAAATATAGTGAAATTGTTCGGAGGTTATCTCGTGGTTTTTTCTTCTATTTGGAGGTTTTTCCACGCTAAATCTTGGTGTCTTATTTCTTGCATATTTTATTTATTTTGGGATATTCTTAGTATGCTCTGTGGTCGCAGTTTAATCTGATCTTCCACATCAGAAAAGAATTATTCCTATTTTATTGCAAGAGATTTCTTTTGTCATTCTTGAGTTGTTGGGATTGGGATTATTGTTCATCATTTTTCGTCAATATTTTTAATTTACATTTTCCGCATTTGCGCATCTGAGCCCAACAAGTGGTATCAGAGCTCAAGTTGGGCTCTGTATCGACCAGTGTAAAATAAATGGAGAAGAACGTGGGTACCATGGTGAAGCTCACAGCAACAAATTACTCCATTTGGAAGCCAAAAATGGAGGACATACTTTTCTACAAAGATCTGTACGATCCTGTAGAAAAGGGAGACAACAAGCCAGATGACGTTAAGGATGACGATTAGAAAAAATTACACAGGAAGACTGTCAGTTTAATCCGACAGTGGGTAGATATCAGCATATTCCACCATGTTGCCACAGAGTCGAAAGCTCATACTTTGTGGAACAAAATTTAACAAATGTACCAGAGGAAGACTGCACAAAACAAAGCTTTCATCATTAGAAAGTTTGAGAATTTAAAATACCGGGATGGAAGATCAGTCGCAGAACACTTGAATGAGTTTCAATACATGGTAAACCAACTTGTTACCATGGAGATGAAACTTATGAAGAGCTGCAGGCGTTGTTACTTTTGAGTTCTTTACCGATAGCTGGGAGACTCTGGTGGTCTTGTTGAGCAACTCTGCCCCTGAAAGAAAGCTGACTTTGACCCATGTCAAAGACAATATGTTTAATGAAGAAACAAGAAGAAAAGACTCAGGGGCAAGCAGTTCCCAAGCCCTGGTCACAGAAACCAGGGGGAGAAGTAAAAGCAGAGGCTGAAATAGCAAAGCCAGAGATAAATCACAATCTCAACCCAGGAGAAAATTCAAGTGTTATCACAGCGGTGAAGAAGGGCATATCAAAAGAAACTGCAAAGCCTAGAAGAACAGAGATCGGAGGAACAATAGAGTAGAGAACAACGAAAATACCGCAACCCCTGTGATCAATGGGGAAGTGGTGTTGCTCTCTGTTGAAGAAGAAGAGTGTCATGTTGTTGATTCATGTATTGAATAGGTCATTGACTCAGCAACATCTTATCATACAACCTCTCACAAGGAATTTTTTTCTCTATACAAAGAAGGAGACTTTAGTAGAGTAAAGATGGGCAACAACAGCATTGCAAATATTGTGGGAGTTGGTGATGTGTGCATTCAAACTGATATTGGGTGCACAATAATGCTAAAGGATGTGCGGCATGTACCTGACTTACGTCTGAATTTGATCTCTTTGCATGCACTGGATCTAGCAGGCTATACTAACAATTTTGGTAGCGGCACGTGGAGGCTTACCAAAGGATCATTGTTAGCTGCTAGAGGTACAGTGACATCGACATTGTACAGAACGCAAGTGAAGCTGATCAAGGGTGGATTGAATGCAGTCGAGAATGATGCTTCACCAAATTTGTGGCACAAAAGACTGGCTCACATTGGTGAAAAAGGATTGCAAATTTTGGCAAGAAAGTCCCTCATCCCATTTGCCAAAGATTCAAAACTCAATCCTTGTGATTATTGTCTCTTTGGGAAGCATCATAGGGTGTCTTTCAGCAAAACCTCGAAGTTGAAAGAGAATGTGTTGGAGATGGTGTATTCTGATGTATGTGGACTCATGGAAGTGGAGAGTCTCGGTTGTAGCAGATATTTCGTGACGTTTATTGACGATGCTTCAAGAAAATTGTGGGTGTATTTCTTGAGAACAAAGGGTGAAGTTTTTCAATACTTCAAAAGGTTTCATGCTATGGTGGAGAGACAAGCTGGTAAACCTTTGAAGTGTCTTCGCTCAGATAATGGGGGGAGGGAGTATACTTCCCATGAATTCAAGAATTATTGTGCCAACCATAGCATCAGGCATGAGAAGACTGTACCTGGAACCCCACAGCATAATGGTGTGGCTGAAAGAATCAACAGAACCATTATGGAGAAAGTGAGGTGTATGTTAAGAATGGCTAAACTACCTAAGCCATTATGGGGAGAAGCTATTCTAACGGCGTGCTACTTGATCAACCGATCTCCATCTGTTCATTTGGGCTTTGATATCCCTGAGAGAGTATGGTCCGGACATGATGTTAAATACTCTCATTTGAAGGTATTTGGATGCAAAGCTTTTGCTCATGTTAGTAAGGAACAGAGACGAAAACTTGACGATAAAGTCAATCCTTGTATATTTCTGGGCTTTGGAGATGGGGAATTTGGCTACAGGTTATGGGATCCAGAAAATCAAAAAATTATCAAAAGCAGAGATGTAGTGTTCCATGAGCAAGAAACTATGTCTGATTCTGCTTTACCAGATACAAGAGAACCAAGTGGAGAGGTGGATCTTTCACCTGTCAAACCTCCTGAAGATGCCACAGCAGGGGGAGAGTGTGATGGAGAACTCAGGGTTGATAATGAGCCAGCAATAGAAGATGGTGATGGTGAAGGTGTCGAGCAAGAAGACCTCGATGCTCCGCCTCAGCTCAGGAGATCAGGTCGAGCAATCCAACCATCTACAAGATACCCTAGTTCCACGTATATTACCATCACTGAAGAAGGGGAGCCAGAAAGCTTTGAAGAAGTACAAACTCATAAGGATAAATCACAGTGGATGAAAGTCATGCAAGAAGAAATGGATTCATTGATGAAAAATGACACTTATGAGCTTGTGAAGCTCCCGGAAGGCAGAAAAGCCTTGAAAAACAAATGAGTGTTCAAGCTTAAGAAAGATGGTGACAAGCTGTTGAAGTACAAGGCTCGCTTGGTTGTGAAAGGATTTGGACAAAAACGAGGAATAGACTTTGATGAGATATTCTCTCCGGTTATAAAGATGAGCACTATTCGAGTAGTACTCGGATTGATTGCTAGCTTGGATCTGGAGCTTGAGCAACTAGATGTGAAGACTGCATTTCTTCATGGAGATCTAGATGAAGAAATCCACATGGAGCAGCCAGAAGGATTTGAGAAGACTGGAAAGGAGCGATTGGTTTGCAGATTGAAGAAGAGCTTGTATGGACTGAAACAAGCTCCAAGATAGTGGTATAAGAAATTTGACTCGTTTATGGCGAGTCATGGATATACCAAGACTGATGCAGATCATTGTGTGTTCGTTAAGAAATTTCCACGTGATAAATTCATTATCCTTTTGTTATATGTAGATGATATGTTGATAGTGGGACATGATATGAAGTTAATTGGTGATCTGAAGAAGAATTTAGCAAAGTCCTTTGAGATGAAGGATCTGGGCCCTGCGAAACAAATTTTGGGCATGCAGATCATGCGAGACCAAAAATCTAAGAGGTTATGGTTATCGCAAGAACGGTATGTGAATCGAATTCTAGAGAGTTTCAACATGAAATCGGCTAAGCCGGTCAATACACCGTTGGCCAATCACTTCAAGCTCAGCAAACAAAGTTCTCCTACGAGTCAAGAAGAAAAAGAAGCTATGGCGGGTGTTCCATACTCCTCAACAGTCGGGAGTTTGATGTATGCCATGGTTTGTACAAGACCAGATATCGCTCATGCGGTTGGAGTTGTTAGCAGGTATCTTTCCAATCCTGGAAAGGATTATTGGGAAGCTGTGAAGTGGATCTTGAGATACCTAAAAGGCATTGCAAATAAGTCCTTGAGCTTTGGCAAAGGAAACCCAATTCTTGAAGGTTATACAGATGCGGATATGGCAGATGACCTGGATAGTAGAAAATATACTTCAGGGTTTGTGTTTACATTTGTAGGGGGAGCTGTATCTTGGCAATCTAAATTGCAGAAATCTGTTGCCTTGTCGACTACTGAAGCAGAGTATATTGCAATGATAGAAGCAGGCAAAGAAATGCTTTGGTTGAAGAGGTTTCTTCAACAATTGGGAATGAAGCAGGAAAGGTACGATATCCATTGCGATAGTCAGAGCGCATTGGATTTAAGTAAGAACGCGATGTACCACTCCCGCACGAAGCACATTGATGCTAGATATCATTGGCTACGTCAAGTAGTGGAAGAACAACTGTTCAAGTTGGAGAAGATTCAGACTGACGAAAATCCTGCTGACATGATGACGAAAGTTGTAACATGAGGAAAGCTTCAGCTTTGTGCCGAATTGATCGACATGGAATGCATGTGAAGATTTGCAGAATATTTCCCTTTGGCTGGAGGGGGAGAATTGTCATATCCAGCCAAATTATCATGTGGTGTCCAACCACAAACAAACAAAACCACATAAAAAATAAAATAAAAAATTGGTAGCAGATAACAATTATTGAGAGGAAAGAAAGAGGAAAGAGCTGAATGATTCTTTTTCTCTCGGTTCACATGCATTTTATCCTTATAAATAGGGAGGTATTCAGCAGAAGCAAGATGCACCAAGGAAGAAGAAAAAAGAGAGAATAAGAGAGAACAAAAAAATATTTCTGTGTGTGTTATTTTCAGAGATAAAAAAGAGTGTTTGAGTAAATCCTGTGGGTGTGAGAAAAATACACCGGGTTGGGTATCAACTCTATTATTCCTTGTTTAGGAGTGGGGTTCTCACTGGGTCACTATATTTTACATTTCTAGTGTAAGGGAAGTGTGAAAAGATATTGTAATTATCTTGAAAATATAGTGGAATTGTTCGGAGGTTGCCCCGTGGTTTTTTCTTCTATTTGGAGGTTTTTTCACGTTAAATCTTGGTGTCTTATTTCTTGCATATTTTATTTATTTTGGGATATTCTTAATATGCTCTGTGGTCGCAGTTTAATCTGATCTTCCACATCAGAAAAGAATTATTTCTATTTTATTGCAAGAGATTTCTTTTGTCATTCTTGAGTTGCTGGGATTGGGATTATTGTTCTCTTGAGTTGCTGGGATTGGGATTATTGTTCATCATTTCTCGTCAATATTTTTAATTTACATCTTCCGCATTTGCGCATCTGAGTCCAACACTTGTGCAAGTGTGGTTTCAAGAGGCCACGATCTATCTTAACTAAACCTATGACCACATATCATGCATTTGAAATTAAATACTTTTCTGGACATCATTTTGAACGTTAGGCTAGGTAAATTAAAAATTTTTGGACAATGAACCGAAACAACCGAGTTCGTAAAAGTAAAGAAATAAGGTTGGACTGGAAACTGAAAAATTTGGTTAGATCGGTTTCGTTCGATACCGTGTAATTTATTAGTTACTAATGTGCAACTCGTTATAACCTTAATTTGCAACATCATACATAAAAATTAAAAAAATAATAGTAATAATATTTTTTTTATTTCTTGGTATGTTCAGTTATTTTGATTACTTTAAAAAATAAAGCCGAACTATATAAAAAATATATAAAATAATTATTTTTTACAAAAAATAATATTATGATTTAGTACTTGAGGAGAATATATAGTTTAATAAAACCTCAATACATGCACAATAATTATAAATAAAATGCCCAATAATGTGCAGCCCAACATGCATTACTGTGCAATCCGTTTAATGATATTGTGCAAACTTACAGTTGCTATTGTGCAATCTAAACCAACCGATATTTGTTTCAAACCAATTTAATACTGAACACAATTAACTAGCTTATTTAATCGGTTAATAAAATTACCGAAATAAATGAAATTAAAATATACTTTATTTTATTAATATTTTTTATCTAACATTTTATATTTTTTGGTTTATAAATACTATTATATGTATATAATTGGTTTAAAATATTATTTTAAATAAAAAATTTACAAATAAAATATTTTTTCATATAATTTGGTAGTTAAGTTATTTTGGTTATTTTAAAATTAAATATGAAATCAAGTTGAAATAACTAAAATTGCTCGAGCTGCTGAGAGGAGCTTTCCCTTCTTTAAGTTACTAAAAAAGAAATCGACATTCACGTGGAGCGAGAAGATCAAATGGCCTTTGAGAAGCTCAAGGAGTTCTTAGTCGAGTTACTTTTATTGATGAAATCATAGCCTAATGACGAGTTGGTGCTCTACATCTCTGTGGGGCAGGTAGCCTTAAGTTCAGTTCTACTTCGAGAAGGAAGAGGGTCCCAACAACCGATCTAGTACACAAGTAGGGTACTCCAAGGAGCGGAGACAAAATACCATGAAGTGGAGAAAGCTGCACTCACTTTGGTGATAATGGCTAGGAAGATGAGGTCATATTTCCTTAATCACACGATGGGAGCGAGGACAAAATTTTAGTTGGGAGAAACACTTGGAAGACCTATGGTGTCAGGTCGACTGGTAAAATGTGCAGTCGAGTTGAGCGAGTGTATGAACCTAGGAGAACTATTAAGGCTCAAGCTTTGGCCGACATCATCCAAGAATGAACTAAAGGGGAAGAGAAAAAGTGGATGATGCACGTCGATGGGTCCTCTGTAGCTAAAGTATCTGGCCTTGGAATCGTTCTCGTATCTTCGGAGGGCGAGCAACTAGACTTTGCTATTAGGATGGGGTTCAAAGCCTCGAACAACGAAGCAAAATATGAAGCCTTGATAAAGGGAATCCAACTCGCAATAGGTGGAGTAGCCAATGCGATAATGGCACATTCCGACTCGCAACTCGTCATAGGGCAAGTGATAAATTGCGAGATTAAGGAGGAACAGATGATGAAGTAGGTTGAAAGATACAAAGCCTTGTGCAGGGACTGAAAAATTTGAATTGATACAAGTACCAAGGGAGGAAATTTTTTTAAAAAAATTGAATTGATACAAGTACCAATCAATTTGAATTTATTGGCTGGCAAGCATTGCTAATTCCAATGAAGAGATGATGGGAAATCGCATCAAAATCATGCACCTAGAAAGAAGTGTTTTGGGTGAAGTCATGGAGGCCGAAGAAAATGAGTAAGAGGAAGTCGATCAAGGAACTATTGCAAGTACCAACTGGGGATAAGCAACAAGCAGTGAAGACAACTCGATATTTGAGTAAATACTTCGAAGTCGACGGTGTCCTCTACAAAAAATCATTTTTCGGGCCCCATTTGAGATGTGTTTCGGAGGAATAAGGGGATTGTACTAAAGTAAATTCACGAAGGATGTTGCGGAACACATACAGAATCTCGAGCTCTAGCAGAAAAAGCCTTGCGAGAAGGCTATTACTAGCCGAAAGTGCGAAAGGCGGCAGATAAGTTGGTGTGAGAATTTGAGAGATGCCAATGACATGGGCAAATCACTCATATCCCAACGGAAAACATGACGACAATCAACTCTCCGATCCCTTTTGCCCAATGGGGAATCGACATGGTTTACCCTTTGCTAATGGGATCAGGGCAAAGAAGTTCATAGTAGTCGCGGTCGACTACTTCAATAAATCGAATGAGGCAGAACCGTTGGCATGAATAACTGAGGAGAAGATAATACGATTTTTGTTCAACAATATTTTTTGTCGATTTGGAATACCAAAAGTACTCATTTCAGACAATGGAACTCATTTTCATTGAAAACGAATCCAAAAGTGGTGTCTAGACATGAGGGTTAAGCAAAGATTTGCCTCAGTCGCACATCCCCAAGCAAATGGGCAAAGTTGAAGTGACAAACAGGACTATTTTCCAAGGACTGAAGAAGAGATTGAAAAAAGCATCAGATGCATGGATTGATGATTTGACAACCGTCTTATAGGCTTATAGGACGATCCCGAGAAGCTCGATGGGTCAGTCACCATTTAGAATGTATATGGGATAGACTCACTACAGCCAGTGGAAATTAGGCTAAGTTCTCACAGGTCGACATATTATGATGAAAAGAATGAAGCGCTGACTGAGGAAGTCCTCGACTTGATCGAGGAAGGACGAGAAAAAGCATGGTTATTGTCTGTCGAGTACAAACAAATAATGCGAGCTACGTTTGACAAAAAGGTGCGAGCGCGGCGTTTCCAAATTTGGGGATTTCGTCCTCAAGCGCGCATATGCCACTAAGCATGTCGGGAAGCTTGAGGTGAACTAGGAAGGACCCTGCACCATCACAAAAGTTCTAGAGAGAGAGGAGCATACGGGCTCAAAGATGGAGAAGAAAGACAACTGCCACGATCGTGTAATGTGGTTCATCTTAAACTCTTTTATGCATAAAGTTACGTTGAAACTTTTTGTACTGAAACAATTCTCAATTTGACTTCAGTAATGAAATAAAATGCTTGTTATGCTTGAATCGTCTATCATTTGTGAATCGACTTGATTACTTTACTCGACAAACTAAATTTTTTAAAATGGCTATAAAGTCGTACACTCGAGTGGAATCTCGAAATGCTATGAAGCAATCGACTATGAAGTTGACTTAATTAACAACTACAAAGTTGTATTCTCGAGTGAAATCTCGAAAATCAATGAAGCTACCGACTACAAATTCAACTTAATAACAACTACAAAGTTGTATGCTTGAGTGGAATCTCGAAAAACTATGAAGCTATTGACTACGAAGTTGAATTAATTAACAAATACGAAGTTGTATTATCGAGTGGAATCTCGAATAGCTATGAAGCTCTCGACTACGAAGTCGACTTAATTAATAACTACGAAGTTGTATTCTCGAGAGAATCTCCAAAAGCTATGAAGCTATCGATTACGAACTCGACTTTATTAACAACTACGAAGTTGTATTCTCGAATGGAATCTCGAATAGCTATGAAGCTAACGACTACGAAGTCAGTTTAATTAAACAACTTTATTTAGAAGCTACGGAGTTGCTAATATCCTTGCTCGACTTTGAACAACTCGCAAGCTTGGTTGGGAGAAGGCGAGTTGAAAAACTTTAGTTACCAACTATAAAGCTGCTAAATCGCTGCTCGACATTGAACAACTCACATGCTTGGTTTGGAGAAGACGGGTTGAAAAACTTGAGTTAGCAGCTAATAAACTACTATATCCTTGCTCGACTTTGAACAACTCGCAAGTTGGTTAGGAGAAGACGGGCTGAAAAGCTTGAGTTAGTCGCTAATAAACTGCTAATATCATTGCTCGACTTTGAACAGATCGCAAGCTGGGTTAGGAGAAGACGGGTTGAAAACTTGAGTTAACAACTAATAAACTGCTAATACCCTTGCTCGACTTTAAAAAAATTGCAATCCGAGTTGGAAGAAGTGATAATATAATAACACGACAAACACTTCTTATAAATTATATGGTCGAACAACGATGCCACTAGAGAAATCATGACGCTTTCAAAGCCGTTGAAAGAAATGTAAAATGTAGAGACAATCACAAAAATCAAAAAGATAGTCATATTAATAAGCGGAAGGTGCCTACAAAAGATGTCTCGACCTTACAAAATATACTTCGCAAAAACATAGGTCGAGTACGAGAATTTAACATAATCTGGTCAAAAAACCATTACAAGTCCAAAACAAAAATTACAAACATCTTAAGAGTCAGCGATCGCATGCTCATCATTCCCACTATCCCCTGATAGTCTCGGTCATCTCACCCTCGCCCTCGACAATATCCTCCTCACGATCAACCCCACTTGTCCCGAGTAATTCGGTCGGACCGGCCAAGGGAGTGGGAGGGACCTTGAGTTGAGCAGTCAGCTCGGCTTTGCGGATAGCTCGATCCTCGATTCCGATCCACCTCGGATGATCATAAAAAAGGGACACGTCGCCTCAGTAACCGACTAGAAAGAAAAGTGTCTTCTTGATCTCCTCGCGGTTGACTTTCCCAGCAAGTTATGTACCCGCTGCGGCCGGACTCCCATGCATTGAAGGTGTAGTCAAAGTACTGGATGGTCGCAACGCAGAGTTTCTCGAGGAGGGCTGAGGAGTTGCAGGACGTCTGAACGACCTCTTAACAATAGGTCTCCAAAAAAACAGATCTTATCAGCGACAGGAGAAATGTTCTACGCCCCTCTTCAAGCCCAGTATCTCTCTCGACCAACCCTTCATCGCGGGCCTTCTCCAGGTCGACCTTCAACTTCTTGACCTTTTGATAGGCCACCATTTTGTCGGCCTTCAACTTTGTGATCAGAGCCCTCTCTGCCTCGAAATCCTCTTTCTGCTCATCAAACTCCTTGCACTTGGCATCATACTTCTCCCTCAGGGCTTTCAGATTAGAGTCGGGAGAAGTAGTTCCCTCGAGGAGCGAAGGAAGCAAGAAAGCGACGAGCTAAAAAAGAGCGATAAATGTATTAGAAAAACAAAACCATGGAAAATGGCCTCGACTAAGTAAAATCGAGAGGAATACCTGAGAGAGTGTGAGGACTGCATAACAAGAGCAGTCGTGGGGGTCGCCATTGATGCGAGACTTGTCGGCCTGGGCGAGGATGAAGTCGAGATACTTGGCGACATCATGAGCATCTGGGTTATTGTGGAGACGAGATGGTCTCTCCACAGTGATGATCTTGGTTTTGACAGAAGAGTGGGGGAGGCTTCTCGACATCTTTCTCTTTACCTTTATTTTTCTTGCACTTGAGCGCCTCGGGAACAAGAACCACGTCCCTTTGATCTTGGGCTTGTTTGTGTTATATACTGAAAGCATGACTTTGGGTGATATTACACTTTTACCTTTTATGAATGAGAAACATGTTAGATTAAACAAGTTATACGTTATGTTGTTTTGCATTAGATAGTGTGGGTCGTCATCGGGAGAACCGAAGATCATGCTATCAGTTACTCGCGAAACAAGAATAATTGGTTCACAACCCAGATGGACATGAACACCCCATCGTTAACAGTTGTAGTGTCAACCGTACAGTTTGTCTTGACTGATTAGTTACACTAGTACATTTATGTATTGAACAAGATCCCAGAGATGAGCAGTTCGTTTTATATTGATCTTCTTAAACGAGTTAGGCCTCGGTTAATTACTGCGTACTCTTAACCCGTAAGATATTAAACAAGCATATATGTGTAGTACTTATTACTTTGATTCACATGGGTGAGGCTTAGTGAACTGGGCCAATAGACTCGCTATCTTGGGTAATATTGCTGCATGTAGAATGTGTTGTTAGGATATTTACGGTCACCATGTGCGTTAGTTTGATGATGTCCCCGGAGTGAGTTCATGAAGGATTATTATGCTAAATCCTGCAGATGGATTAAATTCCGACATAGTAATAATGTGATGAACGAGCGATAACTTCGGTGAAATAATAATAAATTAATTAATTCTTAATTGTCAGTAATCGAATTAATTAATGCACATTATATCTTAAACATGGGGAGATAAATCGAGTAATTATTATTGGAGTCTCAATTGTAAATTGGGCTAGGAAAAGTGAGTGCAATAATATTATGTTGGTGGCCATTTAATATTATTTAATTAATTAAAATAAGTAGTTTGGTCCATAAGTATTTTAATTAATTAAGGAGTCCTTCTCCTAATCTCCTAAGGGTCCCTACTGTAGCTCTATATATACATCATTAAGCTCATGGGAAGAGAATTCCTAATACACGCCAAATCAGCCGCCGTCCATATTCTCTCACTCAGTTCCCATTCGATCTTTATCTTCTTCTTATTGTTCCACCGGTACAAGATTAAGAGGTGTTTGAGATATACAGTAGAAGATCTTTGGGTAAACCGATACGAAATATATTTTATTGTACATAACTAACTGGAGGTCCGATCAAGACGTGCAGCATACCCAGACGACTGTCTCGACGAGAGCTTTCTAACGCTTTTGAGATCGCTGCCATCCTACGCCGCACGCGCCGCCGGAAGCTCCCAGGACTGTAACTTGTCTTCTTCCATTTTTGCACCCGGTTAATCAAGTTTTCGATCCGATCTTGTTCGTGCAACCCTAGGACGCGATTTGCAGTCTACTTTTCATTGGTGTGCTGTGTACGGCCATCCAGAAGATTAGCCAGATCGCCATAAATTTTAAGCCGTAAGTTCTCTATGCAAATCTTTAGATCCGTTGCGCATAGGTTTACGTTTTACTATTGAATTCGTGATTTTTGCATAACGAGATACTCAAAGATCCCAACAGGGCTCTCTTTCAAGAATGAGAGCCGCGTGCTTCTGTGGCACTTTCCGAGTGCTTCTGTGGCACTTTCCGAGCTTAGTATCGTCCGAGGTGGCGCTCAAGGATGTGCCGAGCCATCCCATGTGAGGTCGTGTCATGCCATGTGCCTAAGCAAGTAGGTGATTCACTTTAGCCCACTTACACATAATTTATCTCAAGCTTGGATACTCACGGCAATGGCTAAAGCTTAATGCTTGGATTGATTATCATGATCAAGACTAACTAGAGTCATCGTCCAAGGTGGCGCTCAAGGATGTGTCGAGCCATCCCATGTGAGCTCGTGTCATTCCATGTGCCTAAGCACGTAGGTGATTCACTTTAGCCCACTTGCACATAACTTATCTAAAGCTTGGATACTCACGACAATGGCTAAAGCTTAATGCTTGGATTGATTATCATGATCAAGACACTTAACTAGAGTCATCGTCCAAGATGGCGCTCAAGGATGAGCCGAGTCATCCCATGTGAGCTCGTGTCATTCCATGTGCCTAAGCAAGTAAGTGATTCACTTTAGCCCACTTGCACATAACTTATCTCAAGCTTGGATACTCACGGCAACGGCTAAAGCTTAATGCTTGGATTGATTATCATGATGAAGTCACTTAACTAGGGCATAAGTACACGATGAACGGTGTTAGCGGACGGTGATAGAACACACACGCACACGCATACGCACACGTGCGTGACCTAGGGTTTGGACGGTGTACTAATGTGAACGTGTCGCTGTATAGGGATGGTAAGAACACATGACAACTTAAACTGAATTTACTCATTTTCGGTTGAAACTTGACTTTGAAAATTAATTCGAATAATCTTGATTACAAATAATTAATCATGACTAATAATATCCATTTATAATAATAAACGTTTCTGGAACTAATTATCGAAATAAACTCAGTTAAAATAAACTGAATAGACTTTCCACTTAAAGTCGAACTTATTGACTGGAAGAGCGGTCGTAGGGGTCGCCATCGATGCGGGCCTCGTCGGCCTCGGCGAGGATGAAGTCGAGATACTTGGCGACATGAGCATTTGGGTTATTGTGGAGACGAGATGGCCTCTCCACAATGGTGATCTTGGTTTTGACAGAAGAGTAGGGAGGCTTCTCGACTTCTTTCTCTTTACCTTTATTTTTTTTGCACTTGAGCGCCTCAGGAAAAAGAACCACGTCCCTCTGATCTTGGGCTCTCTTGCAAGAATGAGAGCCGACGACTTATGCTGCTGGATAGAAGTGGGTCTCTCGACCCTCGATTCCTGAGCAGCAGTCTGCTCGAGCATTTCATCCTTGGTACCGGACCCCGAACCGCCCTTAGAATTCTTTGGAGGAACAGTCTATCTGGGGACTGGCCTGTCGGCTTCTGCTTCTTCATCTCAAAGCGTTGGAGAACCTTTTCTGCATTAAGAGGAAGAAACGAAATGTGTGATTCCAGTGAAATAAAATAGTGGAGTTATGCGCCAAAACTAAAATGAATAGACATATACCATTATCGTCGACTTGAGGAGCATCATCGTCGAAAAAAATGCCACAATGGCTGAGAAGGGAGCGATCCCTAATCAGCTGACGAGCACTCCACGTGTGCTTATTCAAGTCGTCTAGCATAGCCGCGAACTGATCAGACCGGGGACGCTTGCGTTGCTTAAGTTTACTAGTGATGAAAACATTGGTAAAAGGGTACTGGTCAGGAGCGGTACAAATTTAAAAGTATTTTGTTTTCCACTTGGTGACATTTAAATAAAGGTCTTCGAGAAAAGTGACACCGGGATGACAACCAAATAATGAGCATCTTTTATAGATCTGTAGCCATAGCAATAGAAGAGGAACTCTGAAAAAAATACCAAGTTTTATTGTGGAAATAATGATGAAGGCCACCATGATGCAAATAGAATTAGGTGAGAATTGATTTATGGAAACATTGTACGAATTACTAATCGTCAGTAGTTCGCTGAATAGGAAAACGTAAGACGAACAATATTTGGTCAACAAAGAAAGTATAACAACCCGATGGAGGATGAGTGAAATCGTTATTTACATCAGGAGCGATTAACTCCCAGTCGAAGGGTAGTCCATAGTACGCCCTGAAACCTTCGATTTCGGCCGCGGCGACATAAGAAAAAAGATTTGGAACAACTAACTTAACTAATGGACAAACTACTATGATAACATCTCGAGGCTCAGGAATAAGAGCAATTATTGGTACAGAAATGGGACTTGTTCTATATTCAAGAATATCCAAAAACCTAAGAGGTATACCTTGAGAAATGAGGCTTAGACGAGGACTCTCGACTCTAAGAGAATTTCAAAAATCGTCTGCCAAGGCACCTGACAGGAGTGCTTGTACTCGACCCAATCGACGCCCCCATCAGAAGAGCTTTCTACAGTAAATGGACTTCCTTGCGTGACAGCTGGCTCAAGGCTAATTATTTGTACAGAGTTGGAGGAGAGTGGCCCCTCATCAATCAATCACTCACACATACTGGGAGATGAGTCGGAATCAAAATCTAATGAGCATTCGGAGAAAAAGTAGAAGTCAAAACATTGAGTACAAACAATTCGCGATCATTTAGAGATCATGGTAAAAGAGGAAAGAAGTAAGAACATTCCATACTCGACTTGTCTACTCCTAGACATTTGACTAAGATGATAAGTCATACAGGGCTCAAAGACAAGTCGACCTATAAGAATTGACTACTGCGAGCCGACTCATAGAGGATTGTAGAATCGACTTCCGAAAAGTACGACCTAAAAATATGGAAACCTAGTGAACACCTTGACTCAACTTATTCAAACACGGACG
>CACSLK010017620.1:951190-965333 GCA_902706635.1 Striga hermonthica | reverse complement strand
TTTTTTTTTTTCCAAGCGAGAGAAACTCTCCATAAAATCAGCAAACAAATACATAGTCCTTACACACCGGACAAACAAGGTCCGAACAAAACCAAACAAAGAAACTGAGAGAGCCACTCAAAGAGTGGTCTAAAGCCAAACCCAACTTCGACCCTTAGCAGGAACAAAACCCTGGGACTAAAGGTCGAAAACTACCACCAGAAATCAAACAACACTCCAGCTAACAACTACAAACTAGCAAACCAACTAAAACAGAAGAACAAAGACTAAGAAAAGAGCTGCAAAACAAAAAACATAAAGACTGAAAACTGCATCTAGCACTACGGCTTCCCAGCCCCTGCAAACTCTATCCACTCCTTCCAAGCATTCCTCAGAATCACATCTTCAGGCATCCAAGTATTCTCAAACACCCACAAGTTTCTCGATCGCCACAACCACCACAAAATATATGTTGTCAGTTGTATTCGGTCTTCTGAAATAAGAGATACATAGAACCTGCCAATACCACAGCCTAAAGGATGTTTCACTGTGATGAACACCATCCCACTGAATAGGGGCTAGCTTCCAAACTCTTTTTGCTTTCCTGCAAGAAAAAAACAGGTGCGCAATGGTCTCCTCTGTTCTCCACATTGTTTGCAGATGAAATCAACTCGAATGCCTTTCTTAGCAAGATTCACACAGACATGAAGAATGCCATTAAAGCACTTCCAGATGAAGTGCTTCACTTTTCCTTTCACTCTCATTTTCCAGCTCCTCTCCTTGATTAACTTGTCCTTACCCACAGAATAGCTGCTTTCTGCAATATCCAAGTTCAAGACTTTGTTTGCCATTAACAACTTGTAAGATCCTGCTACAGAGAATCTTCCTTGTTTGTCAAGACTCCATTTCCATCTATCAGGCAGCATTCAGAGTATCTATTCCCATGATGGCCCTTCTATCACTTTCAGAAAAGAATTCTTCAAGAATGTGAGTATTCCAATTCCTCCCATCTTCATTGATTAAGTCATGGACCCAATGTAAGGAACTTGGCTTAATTTCCAAAGGTCTTGGGCTCTTGTGGTTGAGAGTTGGAACCCAACTATGGTCTGTGATCTTAGTCTCCCTGCCATTTCTAACTTCTCCGCACAGCCCCTTAGCTAGTAAGGGGATAATATCAACCCAGTTGTTCCAGAGCGAAGATGCTGAACTCATCCTTTTTGCCTCAAAAATGGAAGTTGCAGGATAGTATCTGGCTTTGATCAATTTGCTCACAAGAAGTTCAGGATTAGTAGTAATTCTCCATAGCTGCTTCAAGATCAGAGCTTCATTAAAAAGCTTGTAATGAAGAAATCCCAAACCTCCATTTGGCTTTGGCACAGTGATCTTATTCCACTGTTTCCAGTGAATCCCATTTTCTAACTTTATACCTTTACTCCACCAGAAAGATGCAGTAACCTTGCTCAACTCATTACAAATGTATACAGGTAGTTTAAAACAACTCATAGCAAAGACTGGCAAGGCATTAATGACCGCTTTAACCAAAACTTCCTTCCCAGCAGCAGGAAGGTAAGAATTTTGCCAACAAACTAGTCTCTTTCTCACAGCCTGCAGAACAAAATCAAAAGCTTCCTTCTTAGACTTTCCAATCCCCAGTACTAATCCCAGATATCTTGTAGAGTTATGAGCTTGGCACCTTCCAGTAGCAAACACAGTTGTTGCTTGATTGAATGGGGTGTATTCTTGTTAAAGAAAACAGTTGATTTTGACAAGTTGACTCTCTGGCCTGAGAAGTTGTGGTAAGTCTGCAGAATATGGAGCAATCTAAGAACTTGATCATGTTCTGCCTTGCAAAAAACCAAAGAATCATCCGCAAACAGAAGGTGGGTGACGGTTGGGCAACCCTTAGCAATTCTCAAGCCTCTGAAAAGCCCTCTCTCGGCTGCCACATGGATAAGGGATGAGAATACCTCTGAAACCAAAAGGAAGAGGTAGGGTAGGGTGATCGTGGATCACCCTGCCTCAACCCCCTAGTTGGAGAAATGTGACCCACAGCCTTGCCATTGACAAGAAAAGAGAAAGAAGAAGTGGTAATACAGGCCAAAATCCATTTGATAAAACCAACAGCAAAGCCCATCTTCTCCATTGTTTTTTTCACACACCTCCATTCCACTCTGTTATAGGCTTTTAGCATGTCTAATTTCAGAGCCGTAAAGTGGTGCGGTCCAGTTCAGTATGTGTTTAGATAATGGAAGGTTTCCTGGGCTATTATAACATTATCCATTAGTTTTCTGCCAGGGATAAAAGCAGCTTGAGCAGGGTGGACACAGACATCAAGGCAACATTTCAGTCAGGTCGCTAAAATTTTAGACACTATCTTGTATACTACTCCACACAAGCTTATAGACTCAAAGAGATAGGAGTAGGACACTTAGGAATTAAAGCAACCAAGGTTTGGTTCCAGTACTTTAAAATTTGGCCTGATTCAAAGAAAGAAGTCACTGCAGTACACACCTCATTCTCTATCTCTGGCCAGAAATGCTGGTAAAAAAGGGCTGTCACCCATCTTCACCAGGAGCCTTGAGGAGGAGCCTTGAGGGGGTTCATCTGGAACAGTGCACCTTTGATCTCATCCTTCTCCACTGCTTTAGTAAGATCATTATTCATGTCCTTAGTGATTACTGGTTTTATGTTGCATAGGGCTTCGTCTTCATCACTGGAGCCTTCAGAGGTGAACAGATGTTCGTAGAATTCAATCACATGCTCCTCAATGGCTTCAATTGTTTCAAAGGTTCTGCTGCCCTCACCAACCTAGAAATGGGAATTTTTTTTTTCCTTCTGTGGATAGTCATCGCATGAAAGAATTTTTATTGCGGTCTCCCTCTCTCAACCACAGGATTCTTGACTTTTGTTGCCAGAATTTTTCTTCAGATAATAATGTTGCATCAAGTTCTGCCTGGATTGATTCCCACTCTTCCCAATTTCTCCCTCCACCCAGCTTTCTCATCTCTGCCAAAGACAAAGTCAACCTCTCAATTTTACCCTTTTGCTCAGCCCTGAATCCTCTGTTCCACTTACTCAAAGCCAACCTTGTTTTCTTGATTTTCTCCTTCAGAATAAAAAAGGAGTGCCAAACTCTTCTCCACTCCAAGCTGATCTCACCACATCTCTGATGTCTCCCCTCTGGATCCACCTCATATCAAAAACAAATCTGGCCTTATGGTACTTAAACTCGGACTCACTGTGAAGTAACAACATGCCTGGTCAGAAGAGCTTTGGAAAATATTAGAAATTTTTGCCTGAGGATGTCCATTCACCCAGTTTAAAGAACCAAACCCCTTATCAAGGACTTCCTCCACATATCCCCCTTCTTCTCTGTTGTTTCCCCAAGTGTAGCTGTATCCTTCCATGGTTATAAGAGACATACCCATCTGAGCACTAAAGTTGTTGAACTTTTCAAAACTTTTCTCACTTCTCAGGATACCTCCCTTCTTCTCCTCCTTGCAACATATATCATTCCAGTCTCCGATTAACACCCAATCCTCTCCCCATAGATCTTTATCCTCCTGTAAGCATAACCATTGTTGTTCTCTCTCTTGTTTCAAAGTGCTCATGTACATACAGTTGATCCACTCCACTTTATCCACTGGATGTTTCTTGTATTGAGCTTGGATGCAGAGTTTCTGCCCTTTGATCCGCAACATCTCAACTTCTTTTTCCCAGCAAAGGAGAAGACCTCCTTTGGTTCCATCCGGCTCCCAGTAAAACCATCTTTCTTCAAAACCAAGGGATTTACAGACCCTTGCCACAAAATCCTTTTGTTTTTTGACCTCTGATAAGAACACAAAATCTGGATGGTGAGTCTTCAAAGACTCTCGCAATGGGGGAATTGTAGAGGGCCCACCCACCCCTCTGCAGTTTCACACCATGGCTTTCATTGGGAAGGGTGGAGCCATTTTTGGTTGGCTTCCTCCACCTTTTTGGACTGAGTTTTTGCCTTCTTCCTTTCCTCTGGCTTCTCCTTGTTCTCTTCAGTTTCATGTTGGTATAAGGTTAAGTCAGTGGAAGGTCTCTTTCTCTCCCCATCAATCTCGGACTTTCCCCCAGAGCTTTGCTTTCTTTGTAATCTACCTGTTTTGTCTGCCTTCCTCTTCCAAGTTCTAGGCTTTGTGATCAGTGGGTCAGTCATCTCTGTTTCTTTGTGTCCCTCACAGATTAGCACTGTTGTAGCAATCTCGTTGTTTCTCTCAGAAGGAATTATTGCAGACAAATGGTTGATTTGTTCATTATGAGTAGTCTGAGTAATTGCCAAAACTTCAGCAATCCCATCTGTCTGCAGCTGCTGCTTGATTCATCTGAATTTCATTGGAACTTTGAAGTTGAAGCTGTAGTTCCTCTATTATGTTGGATGATCCCCTCTCTCCTACTTCATTGCGGGATGAACTGCCATGGACATTTTCCCCTCCCTCATTTTGATCCTCTGGTTGAGTTTGATTGTTGGGGTTTGGAGAATCTGACCAATGAACTCCTTCTGCAGCTTTCACCCACTCACCATATTGCCCCCCCTTCAGTAATGGCCAATTCTCAACAGTAATAGCAGAGATTGATCAACTTTTCATATTTAAACTGAACCAATACAACATTGTCACCCAACCTTACATGTGCCCATCTAGGGATTGGCTCCTTAAGGTTGAGAGTAGCCCAAATCCTCAAAACTCTTCCTCCCTGGTTTCCTATTCTGGCTATATGAACATTCTTTATCCCTTTGAACATTCTTTTTAACTTCAGCCCCACCTCAGTGCCCACCCAATTCAAAGGAACGTTGTGCACTTGGATCCACAAATTTAAGGTGTCAAAACACTCGTCACAGCTTTTCAAGCCTTCCCTCCATTCTTGTAAAACTAGGTATTGATTGTCAAATACCCAGTTTCTGTTCAAGTCCACCCTTTCTTTGTCATTTTTAGATTGAAAAATGAACTGAAAATAGTTGTCTTCAAGTTCCCTCACCTCCAGAGCATTGCCTACCTTCCAAGCTTGGGTCATTGCTCTCCTTATTCCAATCCAGTTGGCTCTCTTCTCCCCGGCTATTTTGCCAAAAAGACTCCTGCCACATTCTTCAGCACTGGTACTGACGTCTCTATCTTCAATGTCGATAAAAGAGATTTCATTATCCGACAACGAGAATTTTTCCAGCAGAGACTCCAGACCATCACTCTCTTTCGTCATGGGAATTCCTATGAAAAACCCTAATCTGACAGGATGCCACACAAAACAATGGAAACACTCCAATCCCACCCTACACCCCAAAGCACAACACTCAAACCTCACACCAAGAACCCACACTCTCCCCCCGAAAATGAGAAACACGCCCAAGAAGACGATAACTATCTCGAAAAACAAGAATCGAACCACTCTCAAGAGAGAGAAAGAACCACTCTCAAGAGAGAGAAATGTGTGTTCTTTCAAGTTCGGAGTATTCCTTTCTTGTTCTATTCTAAACACAAGTCATTGAACAAAAAAGGAACAAGCAGACAAACAGAACCAATACCAACCAATGAACATGAATGATAAATCCCATCACTGAAGCAAAATTAAACAGATAGAAAAATAAATAGTTACCATTAAAAAATCCAGCTGGGGAGCTGCTTTGCCCGACAAGATTTGAGCTAATATTTCCACTATTCAAGAGTCTCATATTATTAGTAACCTGACTCTCATTCATCCCCACCGAATAAGATCCAATGATACAGCCTCTGCCGCAGCTCACAGCGCCCTCATAACCCATCTGCCGACCGCCCAGCCCGTTTCTCCCAGGTTGGGTCCCGGCATCCTCCTCCTCATGTTGGAACATCCGATGATTATTATGATTATTGTCATCGCAGCCTCTGTTACTGTCCGTCCAATTCAGATCCCCGGCGGTGGGGGTGGGCCCACTCATCAGCGCCGAGAAGAAGGCTTCAGATTCGTCATCCCCACTGCTGCTGTTGTCGGTGTTGTTGGAATCTATAACTGCGGCTAGTAAAGAGAGCTGGGAGCCAACTTGAACCGAGCTAAGCCACCGCCTGGTTGATTCAGCTGGACACACACACACACACACACACATGCTTTTTCATTGCATATGGAATCCTCAAATTTGTTTCCATGTGTTGTTTCAAATGTGTAATTAATTGATTATCAAGTGAATTCATAATCTCTCACTCCCTCTCCCTTTCCCATTCCCCCTCCATGAAGGCCTTACAATGAACATTTTATTGGAGTTTTATCCTACCATATCTAATTCTTGTTTCTTAGGCTAAGTCAATTGTTAATCAAGAGTTGATGAAAAAGTTTTTGTTTCAGATTTGTTAACTAACCATTTGCAATTTATGTGCCATATTCTCAATCACTTGAAGGTTGTAGACACTGGGATAATTATGGCTGGGATAGTTCTATAGAGGTAGTTTCCAAAATTCGACTAATTATCAAAGTTACTTAATTTCAGTTGTAAGGTTTGCTCTTCTTTTATACACCCTGTTTACACATACGATTTGCTATTAATTCCTCGAAATATTTCGCTGCCTGAAAGAACTTCTTACTACCACTTTATGTATTAAGCCAGAACTAGTGATTCTCACATGTGGATGCCTATTATTATTTCTGGACTTCTTGTTATTGCAGTATTGTTTGAGTTTAGGCTTAAACAATCACATTAGCTGAATTATGTGCTTCAACCGACAAGCATGACCAATATGTGTTCTTAATGCCAATGAAGTTGGGAAATTTATTTCCCTGGCTAACAAACTACTATAAACCTACTTGACTAGGTCATCAATGTCGATAAATACTTTTTTTTCCTTCAAAATGATAAACATATTACAATCAAAAGCCACAAATGTGCAACGACAAACTGAGAGGTCACAGTCAGAAGACCGCTCAGAACCTCAACTAGCCAAGCTAGAATAAAAACAGACTCAACACATAAATCAGACTCAACACACTACCAACAACTTGAATCGCTCCTCACAGGAGAATAGGATTGGCTCCCACGGGGTAATCGACACAGGGGCCAACGGCCCAGACTAAAAACACAATACATAAAACACTCAGGCAAAGAGCTTAGACCAAAAACACTTAGCTAGAACAGACTCAAGAAACAGCAACAGCTAAACTACAAGACAACATAAGACACAAAACAAGAACACGATATACTAAAATAAAATAGACTAGCAGCCCTTTTTCGGCGAACGAGCTAGTCCGAACTAGCAGTGAACGATCGACACAGGACAAATCCGGACCAAGAGTCTTCTACCGAAACTGCAATCAAGCCTATACAGTAGATGAACCCTATCCCCGAACCAGTCCCTGAATCGACCCATCAATAACTGAGAAAGCCGAGACCACTTCGCACCGACTTCACCCGAATCGATCTAACACCAGTAGACGAAAACGATTGAAACCTCCCCCGTCGCCTAAAACCACTAGGCTAAGTTGGGGATTATGCGACAGAACCAACTCTCACCCTAGCCACCACAACCAAGAGCCGCAGCCACCGGAGTCTCGACAACCCAACGACCCCACACCGCCCGACCACTCCACAGACGCCCAGACCAGAATCTCCAACTCGCTTGAAAGGACGGAGCACCACCGAAAAGACCCAACAGTCACAGACAAGAGGGACAGAGGACTTACCATCTCCGATCAGAGCATCGTCGGTAACGGAGGAACTCCACCAACGAACCCCGACCGGGAACGGCGCCGTCGCTAGAACCCCGGACCGCAGACCGCAACCTCGAGCTAGAGTCCAATCGCAACCCATCCACCGAGAATCAGGAGCGCGCAACGTCAACGGAGGTCGGAAAGGTCATCGACGTCCCTTGGCCGTGACTAACCGACACCGAAGAAGGCTAATTCGCCGAAAACTTGAGGATCTTGCCGCGGATTTAGGGTTTCGTCGGGTGGGAGAGAAGGAAAGATAGTGCTTGTGCAAGTGTTGTTTGAGGAGGCCACGATCTATCTTAACTTTACCTATGACCACATATCATGCATTTGAAATTAAATACTTTTCTGGACTTCATTTTTTACGTTAGGCTAGATAAATTAAAAAAATTTTGACATTGAACCGAAACAACCGAGTTCGTAAAAGTAAAGAAATAAGGGTGGACTGGAGTTTAAAACTATTCAAACTGAAAAATTTAGTTAGATCGGTTCCGTTCGATACCGTGTAATTTAATAGTCACTGATGTGCAACTCGTTATAACCTTAATTTGCAATATGATACATAAAAATTAAAAAAAATAATAGTAATAATATTTTTTTTTTATTTCGGTATGTTCGGTTATTTTGATTACTTTAAAAAATAAAGCCGAACTTTATAAACAATATATAAAATTATTATTTTTTATAAAAAATAATATTATGATTTAGTACTTGAGGAGAATATGTAATTTAATAAAACCTCAATACATGCACAATAATTATAAATAAAATGCCCAATAATGTGCAACCCAACACATTACTGTGCAATCCGTTTAATGGTATTGTGCAAACTTACAATCCTATTGTGCAATCTAAACCAACCGATTTTTGTTTCAAACCAATTTAATACCGAACACAATTAACTAGTTTATTTAATCGGTTAATAAAATTACCGAAATAAATGAAATTAAAATACTAGTTATTACATTAATATTTTTTATCTAACATTTTATATTTTTTTGGTTTAAAAATATTATTTTTATATATAAAATTGGTTTAAAATATTATTTTATATAAATAATTTACAAATAAAATATTTTTTCATATAATTTGGTAGTTAAGTTATTTCGGTTATTTTAAAATTAAATATGAAATCAAGCTTTAATTCTCTCTTTGAGAGCCCTAATTCTCTCTTTGAGAGCGATCATTTTCCCCCGATTTCTTCTCCTCTGATTTCATCTCTTCAGATTCTGTGTTTTCCCTAGCAATCTCTCCTCAGTTTGATTTCATTTCTGTTCCCCTCTTTATATTTTTTCGTCCGATAATATCTTATCTAGGGTTGTTATGGCGGATTTCGATCAAGAGCTATCGGAGCGGCTGAACAAGGTTGCCCTTTCAGTCAATGAAGAAAAAATCTTTGACATAGCTCAGAACGACATTAAGCTCAGTGATGACGAATGCAATCGAAGCCTATTCGGTAAAATAGTTGGAGATAGGCCAGCAAGCTGGATTGGTATAAAGAGAGCAATGTCTCAAATCTGGAAGCTTAATCAAGCTATGGAGGTGAAAGAACTCTGCCCAAATTATTTCCAATTTATTTTTCAAAACCGGGATGATATGAAGAAGGTGGCTAGTGGTACCAATTGGAGTTTCGAGAACCAGTACCTCGTCTTGAAAGAATGGGATATGAATATCAACAGCAAGCACCCTAGTTTCCGAGAGCTGAACATCTGGGTCCAGGTTCAAAACATACCTCTTAATTGGATCAGTACGGAAGTGGGGCTCAAGATAGGCCAGGCCTTCCACAAGATCAAGAATGTGGTTATTGCGACAACAGGGAGTCATGGAGGTAAGATTCTAAAGCTCTTAGTCACTCTCAATGTGGAAGAATCTATCCCTCGTATGGCTAAGGTGAGGCTGGGAAATCAGTTAGTGACAGTCGGCTTCAAGTACGAGAAACTCATCAACCTCTGTCACTACTGCGGTAAAATTGGTCACCTAGACAGAGCATGCCAGTTAAAGATGGATGATATTCGAAATAATTCTTTACAAGAAGAGCAGTATGGTGATTGGTTAAGAGCTCCTGATGGTGTTGTTAAAGGGAATCCTTCCAGTTTTTCAGGCTCTAGATCAACCCCACCTCCAGAATCTCCATCACCCTCAGATAACAACATATCCCAAAAAGCTTCTTCCAGTCAAGGGCAAGCCAATAATCAAATAATCCCAAGTACTGGAATTATTGAGTCGCCAGCTCGGTCAATGGGTGCACCTTCTGTAGTCTCAGCTACTGGTAATGCTGCAGAGATGGGGAGTATTGAAGAAGCTAATCTGCAAATTGTGGATGCTAACCCCATGGATCTTGAAAAAGGAGAGTTAACTCCAATATCAGAGTTCACTTTTCATCATGAGTCTCTCCCAGCATCTCAACATCATCCTCTGAAATCATGGAAAAGAACAGGTACAAGACTGAACAGACTTCTCAGTACCAATGATTCTCCTTTTATTATTGACCAGCAGTCCAAGGGCAAAAGAATCAGGCAAGCTGTGGACTCATCTGCACTTCCTGAGGATCATGAGGTTCAAACTCAGGCTCTTCTCAAAAAACAAAAAACTGAAATGGAAAAGGTAGGGGTGGCCAGCCTAGAATGGCCCCACCCTGATAAATGTTAGCTCTGGTGTGGAATTGTAGAGGGCTGGGTGGGCCCTCTACAATTTCCCAAATCAGAGAGCTCAAGAAAGCTCATCACCCCAATTTTATCTTCCTTTCAGAAACAAAAAAACCAAATGCCTTTGTTAAGTCTGTATGTAATAAGTTAGGGTTTGTTAATAGGATGGCTATTGTAGACCCCTCTGGTCTTAGTGGGGGTCTTGTTTTGTTGTGGGATTCCCAAGTTGTGGTTAATCAAATTATCTGTAAAAACTTTTTTATTGCTGTTAATTTCCAGTTGCAATCTCAACCCCTTCAATGGGGTGTTTTTGTCTATATTAGTCCTCTCAGACTGACTAGAGAATCCCAATGGGAGGAATTAATCACTGCCAAAGCTCAATGGGGATCTCATTGGTTTTCAATTGGGGACTGGAATGACATCCTCTCTAATTCTGAAAAAGCTGGAGGATCCAACAGACCTGCTCACAGCCTCATGGGCTTCAACTCTTTTGTATCTGATATGAACATGATGGAAGTCAATTCTACTGGTTATGCTTTCACTTGGAGCAACAACAGAGCAATGCCTGGCCTTATTGAGGAAAAACTGGATAGAGCTTTCTGCTCTCTTGATTGGTCTCACTCATTTCCCAATGCCTCAGTTACCAATATTCTCAGAAGCTCATCAGACCATGCTGCTCTTCTCCTAAGCATTGGTCCTCCTACCTTGAAAAGAAAAGCTCCCTTCCAATTTGACAAGAGATGGCTGTGTATGGATGGTTTTAATGATGTGGTGACTTCTGCTTGGAATACCCCAGTGTCAGGTACTCCTCTATTCCAACTCAAAGAGAAGGTCAAACATACAAGGATTGCTATTCTCATATGGAGCTCATCTAATCTATCCTCAAGGCAACAAGAAATCTCTGACCTTACTCATCAAATGGAGGATCTCAATTCTAATGGGAAGGTTGAGAACTGGGAATTATGGGAAGAAACTAAAAGGAAACTGAACAAAGCTCATATGTTGGAGGAGCTACATTGGCAGCAGAAGGCAAAATACAGATGGTTAAAAGAAGGGGATGCCAACACCAGGTTTTTTCATGCCTTCACTCTCCAGAGAAGGAAACTTAATGCCATAACCCGGTTGACTTCCCACAATGGCAGAGTCTTATCTTCTCAATCTGAGCTGGAATCACATATCTCTGAATTCTACACTTCTCTATTCTCCTCAGAGGGCAGTTGGGGAGGAGATTCCATTCTCCACTTAATTCCTAAATCCATTACCCCAGATATGAACACTGCCCTCCTTAAACCAGTTGAGGAAGATGAAATTAAACAAGCTCTATTTAGTTTTGAAGCTGATAAATCCCCTGGTGAGGATGGGATGACAGCTATTTTCTACCAGCATTTTTGGAGCTTAATCAAAGCTGATCTTTTGAAGGCAATCCTCAGTTTCTTCCAATCAGGTAACATTCTGAAATACTGGAACCACACAGTGCTATCTTTGATCCCCAAGTGTTTTTCTCCTGACAATCTGAGCCAATTCAGGCCAATAAGCCTCTGTACTGTCATCTACAAACTCATTTCCAAAATCTTGGCTCAAAGACTTAAGTCCTGCTTACCCTGTTGCATTAGTGATCTTCAAGCTGCTTTTCTGGAGGGCAGACAAATCACTGACAATATTATTATTGCACAAGAAGCTTTCCATTTCCTTAATAGACACTCTTCTGGCCCTCATGCTTTTATGGCTCTCAAGTTAGATCTTGTTAAAGCTTTCGATCGTGTTGAATGGATTTGTTTAAAGAAACTTATGATTCAGATGGGTTTTCACAATGATTTTGTCAAGCTGATTATGACCTGTGTTACTACTACATCATTTTCTTTCAAAATTAATGGCAGCATCAGTGGTTATGTCCTTCCCTCGCGTGGTATAAGGCAGGGGGATCCTTTATCCCCCTACCTTTTTCTTATTGTCACTGAATTGCTTACTGCTTTGGTTCAACATTCTTTATCTTCTGGGATGCTCAAAGGGTTGAAACTGTCTAGAAATGGGCCTGTGCTATCTCACATCCTTTTTGCTGATGACTCCCTGTTTTTCCTTAAAGCTGGTACTGATCAAGCAGGTTTTCTGATGAGCATTCTTGAGAAATACAGATTATTCACTGGCCAGACAGTTAACCTTCAGAAATCTGCTGTCTTCTTCAGCAGAAATACATCTGATCAACTGAAGAGATCAATCTGCAATGCTCTGAACAACATTGTCTCTCACAGATCAACCAAATACTTGGGCTTGCCTTTGGGTATTGGGAGATCTAAAAAACAAGTTTTTGATTATGTGTTGAACTCTGTCAAGACTAAGATCACTTCTTGGAAATGTCAGATGCTTAGTTCCTCAGGGAAGGAAGTTCTTATCAAGTCAATCATTCAAGCCCTTCCTGTCTATACTATGGCTTGTTTCACTTTGCCTATTTCTATTTGCTCTGAAATCACAAGATTATGTGCAAAGTTCTGGTGGAAATCAGGGTCTGACCAGGCTCATGGAATCCATTGGAAGAGCTGGAACCATCTTTCTCTTCCCAAAGAAAATGGAGGCTTATCTTTCATTGATCTTCCATTATTCAACAAAGCTTTAATTTGTAAGCAACTTTGGAGAATTGCCACAAATCCAGAGCTTCTTGTCAGCAGAGTTCTTAAGGAAAGGTACTTTCCTAACTGTTCATTGGTTAATGCTTCTAGAACTTCTAATGGCTCTTGGATGTGGAACTGCTGGATGCAAATTATCCCTTATTTTGCTAAATGTCTCAACATTGAAATTAGAAGTGGTGTGCAGACTAAAATCACTGATCTTAACTGGATTCCACATCACTCAAAACCCAGTCCTTCTCTCATCCCTATTGCTAGAGATCATTTGATTTGGGTTAGAGATTTATTAAACAATGAGGGGACTCAATGGAATGACTGGTTACTAAGGCAAGTGTTTGATGAAGTTGACTGTAATGCCATCCTGAAAATCAACTCTATCTCTCCCTCAAGAGAGGATAGGTTTTATTGGGGCTTGAGCAAGAAAGGCTCTTTTTCAGTTTCTCAGACTTATGCTCATCTTCTGTCCTCTAAAGTTCATAAATTAGACCACCCTGAAAGCAGCTCTTCAACCACCCTCAAGAAGTCCATTTCCTTCAGACATTGGAAGCTAAAATTACCAGGTAAAATCAAAATTTTCATCTGGAAGTGTCTTGCCAATTCACTTCCTGTTACTACAAACCTGAGAAAGAGGGGAATTGACTTGGAGTCTACTTGCACATTGTGTGGTGAAGCAGCTGAGACAGTAGAGCATCTGTTTTTCTCTTGCAGTAGGGCAGTAAACTGCTGGAAATTGAGTCCAGTTCAGTGGGATGGTTTATTGTGTTGCACTGATTCTTTCAAAATCTGGTGGTACCATGTTTGTTCTCTGGATAGTTCAGATGTTGCTGAAGCCCGTATTCTTCTCTCGACCTACATTCTCTGGTGGCTTTGGAAATCTCGGAACTTGTGGATATTTCAAAACACTCGCATCCCGGAACCCATCTTGGTCAAGCTGGCTTATGCAGACTGGTTGGAGTTCTCCTCGGCTTCTTCTTCTTCTTTTGCTTAGTTTGTTTGTTGGTTTAGTTTTCTTTAGTTTTTTTCTCTTGTTTTTTCCCTGTTAGGCTCTTTGAGCAGTGGCAGGCGATCTTTTGTCTAGCTCTTTATTGGTTGTGCATGGTTTTTAGCTATCTTTGTTGAGGTTCTAGACCGCTTGTTGCGCGTCTCTCATTTTTACTTTTTCTTTCGAGTGGTGTGATTGTAATTCGAACTTGGTTCGCCTTTTTA
>CACSLK010017620.1:912913-943795 GCA_902706635.1 Striga hermonthica | reverse complement strand
GATATTAGTTTGTGATAAGGGGGAGTTACCAATAACCAAACTCTGTACAAAGATATTTTTTAAGAATATATAATTGTTTTGTGACGAAACAATCCTTTTATTTCTTTAAATGTTCCAACATATTAGAATTCTTTCGATCCTAATGATTACGAAATATTATATTATTCTCCTAAATTCTTTAAAATTATGCAGCCCCGTGCATCGCACGGGTACTGTACTAGTTATACAGTATACACCCAACATCTCCTTAAACAAACTGAACAACAATCAAAGATAAACCAAAATCCAAACTCATACACATTCTAGCATCCAAGTAAAGAAAAGTTTATCCTTTTAACTGTAACTAAAAACTAATCACACTCCTAGCACAATTCCTCCAGAACACACACATAGATACACACAGCTAGCAGTAAAAATAAATAAATAAAATAAAACTTAGCAGATTTTCTCTGGGCAGCTTCGTACTTGGGGAAGGCAATTTAACGATGGGTCCGTCGGGATCCTCCACAGAAGGCAAACTGAAAAGGGCACCGGCCACCGCTTGCACTAACTTCGTGACCGTGCTTGAGGACTAACGATGGGGCCGTCGGGATCCTCCACAATCTCCTCGCTTTAGCTTAAAACAATTCACGACAGTACATAAAAGATCAAAAGCCAGCTCATGCCTGTAGACCCGCATTCACAAAAAACCCTAATCGAACAAAAAAAATAAGGGATGAGAACCCTAATTACCTGAGGCCGGATAAGCTATGGGATCGATTTTTTGCCGACGAGGAGCAGCAGATGTTGGAGGTTGTGAAGATTGCACGGTTGATTTGCGAGGTCACCTGCGGATGAGCTGAAGAGGCACGGTTGATTTGTTTTGTTTTGTTTTTTTTTTTTTGCACTATTGGGTTTTGGGGGGAAACAAAAAGATGGTGAAATATTGGGGGAAATTGTGAGGCGAGATGTTGAATTTTGGAGAACGAAAAAAATTGTGAAACTAAAATTGTGTTGGGGGTATTTTAGTACTATCACATGTCAAAATGGCTAAAAAAGATGTTTTTTTACAAAACATGGTCAAAAGTTGTGTTTTGTAAATTTATATGGCCATTTAATGGCATTAACACTTAGTATTTTAATGTTTTATTAAATATCGTATATTATTTCTTTATGTTGTAAAACAAAATACTATTTTTTTTTATAGTCGGTCAGTTCGATTATTTTAAACAATAAAGCTGACATCGGCATGAGATGCCCAAATTCGTAAATGTACAAAAAAATAATCAAACCAGTATATAAAATTTGAACCAAAACTTTTATCTAGCGATCTCAGTGGCTATAGTGCAACCTAGCAGTCAGTAGTGTGCAATTCGTATAACAATTATGTGCATTCGGAGTGCAACTATTTTTTTTATAAAAAACACATTTAGTATTTATTAATTTTTATTTTATATTTTATATTATTGTTGAAAAATAACTAATATATATATATATATATATATATCATTTTGTAAATATAAAATAATTTTTTTATATATCTAATAAAATATAAAAATAATTCTTTTATATATTTTGCTCGATTCTATTAGTATTAATATTATTTTTTGTAAATAACATCAAAATCGGACCAAAATAACCGTTTTTTTAAGTATTTGTGAAATGCACATTGTTATACTTAAGTGCATTTAATCAAATAAAATAATTATAATACTTTATTATTTATATTATAAAAATGAATTTAGTATTTTAATAATTTTATTTAGTATTTTTTAAAAATTACATAATTGGCCCATAGACTAAATTGACATTTAATTTGAAGTTGTGAGATTGAAATTAGGTCCCTATGAAATTTCAAATTCTTAAACAAACATAAGAATGTTGAAGCGGCGAACTTGAAGATGGCCGTCATCCCATTTCACTGTCGAATTCTCCGCTTCTCTTCGCACTTGATATCATAGCCATCGAAATTATCCTGCCGAAGGGCTGATACTTGGGTCGGGATTTTCGGGAGGTTTGCGTGGTTCGCATTCACGGCGGGGACGACTTTTCCGACAAACGCCCGATGATTTTGACATTATCTGATCTGATGGCGCTGGCGGAGCAGACGCCCGTGCGAACAATTTTGTTTTCTTTTAAAAATCAAATATGCTTAAAAATATCTAATATTATATCATTCATATTCTTTTTTCGAACGATATAAATTTTATAAAAGAAAAAACACATATATACATCTAGAAAACAATTCAAAAGCCGAAAAGACAACTCAAAAGCCAAATCTAGTGGGAGAACGGATCCATAGGATCGCTTAGAAACAACACTAGAACAAACACACCCACTAACAACAGAAGTGGGTCTTGAAGAGGGGGGAGGGGAGTAAAGTAAACTCGGTGTTATTGGTAGAGAAAGGTGCAGCTCTACCCGGACTGGGTCACTGAGGTAATCACACTATTGAGAAGAATGTTTGGGTCACAGTAAGGCTCATGTGTCGCACTCCACAGGCATTATAGCTCAACCAAGTAGGGGTTGATGAAATGAAGTTGAACTAGTTGAATAGCTCGCTCAACATGGGTCAAACACCTAGAAGCATACTGGTGGTGATACCTGGAAACCTAGATGAGCCATGAGACATACCTCGTCCTCAGGCAAGCGGGAAGACCTGAAGAGCATCAGTGGTTTGAACACATCAAGATTTAGCACAACCATAGGGGCAGCCCCTAGGCAGCCAGCTGTACCCTCGGGTAGCCCTTTGGGCACTCCGTTTTACTTTCGAGCAGGCCTTTGGAAGCAAGAATTTTTGGGCACCAAGACACAATTAATTAGGCATGAAGGTAATCACAATATAAATAGAGTAAGGTATGATTAAAGACTTCTTCATATGATATCTAAAGTATTCTCAGTGACAATATCTTCCACATCCACTTACTACTTGATCCTCGAAGTGATATCGTCGGGAGTACCTTCCGACCCTTATTTTGTAGATCATCAGCTTCGTAACGGGCATTCCAATCTGGTAGGTCATCAAGTCAATCCATCAACAGGAGGTTTAGAGAGATCTGGTTACCTAAAATTGGAACTATTTTGTAGGTCACTATGAATGGGTATTCAAAGCTGATTATAGAGAATCTGCGTTGTCCCTATGCTGAAACTCCAATGTTAGATTCAAGTAAACTAGATGTCGGATCTTTTATATGATATAACATTTGCAATTTTGTATAAAAATTCGACTGCAAAATCTTTGATATGATGGGGCCAAATTAGTCTTCAAATTATTTTTTGTTTTTTCTATGATAATTTGTTGTTGAGCATAGAATGGTATGAAAAAAAAAAAAAAAAAATATTATGGGATATATGGACAGAGTTTCGAGATGAAGATGGG
Source organism: Striga hermonthica (assembly GCA_902706635.1). Lineage (NCBI taxonomy): Eukaryota > Viridiplantae > Streptophyta > Magnoliopsida > Lamiales > Orobanchaceae > Striga > Striga hermonthica. Next base: position 940,437 of record CACSLK010017620.1, on the reverse strand, counting down.
ACGAAATTAACACAAAAACTTAATTTATTATAACAAATTACAACTCTAAAAGTAGTTGAATGTAGCTTTCATTGGTCGATCCTATGACTAGCCATTCCTATAGGTCAAGTTTCTATCAGGCCATCCGAGTGCCTTAGCTCGACTGTTGTTATCATCCTGAACCCCTTATGGTATATTCTTAGTAAAAAGCTCTAAATCATGTGTCAGAGACGCTCGACCACCACCAGATCTGCTCTATTTCTGATCGACTAGGCTGTTAGCTTGACCTAGTCAACCGGTTTACTCCATCAGGCATGGTATCCCATATCATTTTGATTAACTCAAAATTTATTCGTTCGAGCTTTAAACAAATATATATGTATATATATATATATATATATATATACAAAATATTTTATTTTCATGTTTTAGCTTTTTTTATTAAAAATATGATAGATATAAATATAAAAATATAATAAAAGTATATAAAGAGTAATACTCGTGAAGATTATCGAACGTCTTTTAATGAGCTCGTATTTCTTCGATTATTAAATGGGTCTAATTTTCTTTTTGAACTCGGATCGATTAATACACAAACGAGCTCGAGCGATGTTATGTTCACGAGCGTTCGGTTCTTTAACATTCTTACTGTATAGCCATACTTTAGTAGACCGATCACAACAGCTCGACCGGTTGTGTTGTTAACCAAATCGAGCTGAGTCGAGGGAGTTGCTAATATAGGACTTCTTCTCAGTACTCGACATCAATAAGGGGAACATCTAGAAGTCGACCTTGAACACTCAGCAGGTTGACATCCCCAAGTCGACACCCACCGTCGATGAAGTCGACATCCGCAGGTTGACCTTTACCATCATGACAGATGAAGTCGACATCCACTAGTCGACTTCATTAACCACCTTTCTCGAAGTCGACCCACTTTGTTAAGAAGACGTAAATGATATGAAGATGAGCAACAGAGCCTTCTGATATATTTCATCCGTATGATGACCCTAAGTCGACCTCTTCCTATTGAAGGGTCAACTCTCTAAGTCTCGAGGCTCGAGGTGTACAATGATGGGGCACTCTGGATTCTCAATGTGTTCGATGGACAAGAAAGAATCTTATAGGATAAGGTGTAATCTTGGGTTGACTCAGACCTGACTAAGATGTGATTAGGACCCAAATGAACCGGGTAATTAAGTTGGTCGACCGGGGCATTATTGGTATTTCAAGCATGTATTTTTCTCTATAAAAGGGGCTGAGGTAACATCAAATCCTAACTTTTACATTCTCTACGCATTTTCATCTTCCTGATGCTACTGCTTTCTGGGTAGAGAATCCTCTCTCTTTTCTTGTTGCTGGCTTAAGTATTGGAGGCTCTACGCCGGAGACCCCTCCAGCGTTGAGTTCTTGCAAGTGTTGGAGGCGATTTAAAGGCATTTTGGACAGATCGGAGCTCATTTCAACCGGTTCACTCCAGATTTAGTAGGAAACCCATCAAATTGGCACCATCTATGAGAATTTTTTATAGAAATTAAGAGATCTACACCTAGTTCTGATCAGTTTTAGATGGCTGAGAACGAATATTTGTAGAGGAACTTGAATGAGGATTTCAAGGGATTATGGGGTGATAAAAGGCCCCCAATGACTCTTAGCCCCAAACCAATGTTGCATATGCTGGGATTTCACCGTTCGGAGGACACGCACCGCCAGGAATGTGTATTGGAGGAGGAGATGCTCATTACCCCACGGGGGGTCAAACTATAGGTGTTGACCCAAGAAGGAACTAGTCAGATGTTGAACCTAAGTCCTGGAATTGGGGAAACAGAGCTAAGGGAGACACCTCAGGGCTTTGGGTAGCAGCCAGAAGCAGTGCTGGGGCAAGGAGTGACCCAAACACAACTCCAACCCGAAGATCAGACATTGACCATCATTAGAAGAGACATGCAAAAGATGATTGTGGAGGCGGTTGCTGCCCAACTCAGGCAAACACCTCGACCAGAACACCCCCACAAGTTGAGCAGAAGCCTCAAGTCCAGCAGCATCCCCAGGTCGAGCAACAGCTTTGAGTTGGGTATCCACCTGGACTCGAGCAAGAATAGCATGCCCAGTCGAATGAACAACATAATAGAAGAGCAGACAAGGAGGCGTCCTTAATTAGAACTATATAAAAAATATAAAAAATTATTATTCTTTATAAAAAATAATATTATGATTTAGTACTTGAGGAGAATATGTAATTTAATAAAACATCAATACATGCACAATAATTAAAAATAAAATTCCCAATAATGTGCAACCCACTATACATTACTGTGCAATCCGTTTAGTTGTATTGTGCAAATTTCCAGTCGTTATTGTGTAGTCTAAACCAACCGATATTTGTTTCAAACCAATTTAATACCGAGCACACTTAACTAGTTCATTTAATCGGTTAATAAAATTAACTGAAATAAATGAAATTAAAATACTATTTATTATATTTATATTTTTTTAACATTTTTATATTTTTGGTTTCAAAATATTATTTTATATAAAAAAATTACAAATAAAATATTTTTTATATAATTTGGTAGTTAAGTTATTTTGGTTATTTTAAAAGTTAAATATGAAATCAAACTGAAATAACTTAAATTTTAAAGGTAAAAATGGTTTATCGAACCGGCATATAAATTTCGAACCAAAAACTTAGGTTGCTCAATTTCGATCGGTGTGGTGCAATATGACAATCATTTATGTGCAATTTTCGAACGTCAAGGTGCACTCCAAGTGCATATATTTTTTAATAATTTATCTCAAACCAAACAAAATCTGAAATATATTTAGTATTTTAATCTTTCATTGAATATCTTATATTATTTTTTTTTTGTTGTAAAACAAAATACTATTTTTTTGTATAGTCGATGGGTTTGATAATTTTAAACAATAAAGCTGACATCGGCATGCGATGCCCAAATTCTTAAAAGTACAAACCAATATATAAAATTAGAACCAACACTTTTATCTGGCAATCTCGGTGGCTATAGTGCAATCTAGCAGTCAGTAGTGTGCAATTCATATAACAATTATGTGCATTCAAAGTGCAACTATTTTTTTATTAAATATATTTAGTATTTATTAATTTTTATTTAATATTTTATATTATTGTTGAAAAATAACTAATATATATTAATATATATTATTTTGTAAATATAAAATAATATTTTATATATCTAAATACTATATAAAAATAATTCTCTTATATATTTCACTCGATTCCATTATTAGTATTAATTTTGAAATTAACATTAAAACCGAACTGAAATAACCATTATTAATATTTGTGAAATGCACATTGTTCTGCTAATGTGCATTTAATCAAATAAAATAATTATAATACTTTATTGTAAAAATGAATTTAGTATTTTGATATTATTTATTCAAATATTTTTTTTTATAATTTTTTTAAAAATTACATATTTTGCCAATGGGCTAAATTGACATTTAATTAGAAGTTATGAGATTGAAATCAGGTCCTATCAAATTTCAAATTCTCAAACAAGCATAAGAATGTTGCAGCGGCGAACTTGAAGATGGCCATCATCCCATTTCACCGTCGAATTCCCCGCTTCTCTTAACACTTGATATCATAGCCATCGAAATTATCCCGCCGAAGGGCCGATGCTTGTGTCAGGATTTTCGGGAGGTTTGTGTGGTTCGCATTCATGGCGGGGACGACTTTTCCGACAAACTCCAGATGATTTCGATATTGTGTGATCTGATGGCACTGGCGGAGCAGACGCCCATGCGAACATTTTTTGTTTTCTGTTAAAAATAAAATATGCTTAAAAATATCTAATATTATATCATTCATATATTTTTTTTTTCGAATGATAGAAATTTGATTTAAAAAAAACAAATACAAACGTGTGGAGAGCAGCACTTCAAAGCCAAATCTAGTGGTAGAACAGATCCATATGATCGCCTAGCTAGAAACAACAATAGAACAAACACACCCACTACAATAGAAAAACAAAACAAACTCTACACCTGTAGAATAAAATTCTCCAACGGGAGATGACACACTCCCCTACGGGAGAAACACACTCCCAGACGGGAGAAAGCACGCGCTCCCGCAAGAGCAAATGCGCCAACACAAAAAAAAAGGCAACAGAACAAAAAAATACCATAAAAAGGAACCCCACAATACAACACTACAATCCCATTCCCGCAACACCAAGGAAGTTGTTCGACCTCCACCTCGAATGGCAATCAGTAAGCGATCGAGCCACCCAGAGTAATCATCCAACTCCACTAGCGCCAAAAGGTGAGCCTGGATAAACACAATCCTAACAACAACTAAAAAACACAACAATAAACTAAATGAACTACACCCAAATCTAAAAACTAAAAAATATATAACTAGAGCCCTCCCCTACAGTCACAGATTAGCACCTAAATGTTTATAGTTATATTAACTATTTTTAAAGTCGGTAGGCGCTCAACCAGCGCCCAGCGCCAAACGCCTGGGGCCTAGAAATTAAGATTTAATACCTTATTATATATTTATTTCTTTACCAACTAAATAAAACCATATTAACTTAGAATAAATCCACATAGCTAAGTCCAAATAATAATATTAATATATTATAAATAAAACGTGATAACAAAATAATGTTTAGTATTAATAAGAAACTAAAAAATTATCGTCAAGCCCGCCTAAGCCTGCCTAGGCGCCACCCAGCTGCCTGGCCGACTTTTTGTACAATCATCAAGATCAGATCTTGGCTCATTATTTTTGATTTATGGGGAGGGCTCCCAGAGAGGGAGACAAGTTCACTAGGTGAAGTGGGACTCTGTTTTCCGTCCCTTCTCTAAGTGGGGCCTCAGGACCCAACGTTTTTCAAATGTCGTTACTGCATTCTCTTATAAGATATGATGGTGTTTCAGGGAGGGTAAGTCACTTTGGGCCCAATATCTTTGTCGGAAGTACTATCGTGGAGGTGCTGCTCACCTCTGTAAGGTGACGCCCACCACCCACAATAGCAGACAGTAAAGGCGGCTCACCATGGTCTGTAGACGTGCTCATAAGCACATATTTTGGACACTGGGTGAGGGAGACATTAGCTTTTAGGATGAGTGGTGGTTTATTGAGGAAGCGCTAGAAAGGTCACCCACCTGCATTTTCTGCAGGTGAAGGACCTATGGACAAAGGGGGGATTGAATTAGAATAGGTTGGATAGAATTATGGGTACTTGAGCGGTCTTTAGTGACTAGATTATAGATCATATCCAATAGATACCCATCTCGAAGGACGATTTGGACTATAAGAGGTGGAGACTTACTTACATCTTCAGAAGCATTCTTTACGACCTCGGCTGGGGGGAAATACAGCTGGGTGACAGACCTAACCTTCTCTTCGGAGCCATCTAGACCGACCTGCTTACCCTGAATATCTCTGTCTTCCTTTGGCTCCTTCTACTGTGGCGTTTACCAATTGTTACTATGATGCAGGCGGTGGGGTTCTCTTTCCCTTCGTGTTGCTTGTTGTACTGAGACCGGCGATGTTCAGACTAAGACTTTCACCCATTTGTTTCTTGAGAGTGAGATTGTGAGGAGAGTCTGGGAGCATTATGCCAGTTATAGTCATATACCCCTACCCACCACAGATTATTTCTTTGAACTTCTGAGTTTTTTCGCACACACGATAGACACGTGGGCTTCTGTATTCCTTGTCTGGCCCTTTGGTCCTTCTAGATAGAAAGGAATAATGCGAAACATAGGGATATTTACTTTTTTGTTCCCATATTATTTTACAGGTAGACTGACATCTTTCTTTCCGCACCACTCTGGGCAGACTCACCCCTAGAGACTGGATAGTCTGCTCGCTGCCTCACCGCTTTGCACCACCTTCATCGCTGCATGTCTAACATCAGGGGCGAAATCGAAAAATTAGTTGAGAGGGGGAAAAAGATATGACATATTGAGTTCACAACTAATACTGAACCGATAACATTTCAGTAACCGATTCCCAGTACACATAAGTCGGTTCGGTTTATTTTCTCATCAGTTAGGTTCGGTTCTCGATTTTCAGGGCAATAAAAGAGAGTTTAAGTCTTTTTACATGGCCCAATTAAAATTTTAGAATGATAATAATTAATATAAAAAATTAATAGTAAACTAAAAGAAGTGTTGAATTGTTAATTGACAATTGTGGACAAGTTGGTCTGGTGAGTTACGTTTAAAAAAAACCTGGGGGTGCAAAAATAAATTTAAAAGGGGCAAGCTTAAAATTTTAATATTAATGGTATAAAAAATAAAAATTTGAGGGGGGCAATTGCCCCCTACTAATTCATGTAAATTCGCTACTGTCCAGCATCCATGCCCCAGAGCTGTTGTTTAGCTGAGACTCAAGCCATCTTGGGTTAAACTAAACACTGACGGATCTCTTGACCAACTTACTGGAGCTGCCAGAAGTGTGGCCTGATTAGGGATCATAGCGGTGCTCTTATTACCGCATTTCATTCCCTTTTTCGGGCCTCTTTGAGCTATGACGCAGAGGTTCATTCACTTCAGATCGGTCTTTAGATTGCTACCTCGATCTTGTCTCACGTTCGGATTGAGTTGGACATTGCCGTTGTCATCACACTCTTGACCTCTGGCCATCAGAGCGCGTTGTAGATTCAGCATCCACTCATGCGTATTAGAGTCACTCTTCGGTCGAATCGCATCTCGCACATCTTCTGCGAGGGGAATCGACCTGCTCACTTCATTGCTTGCATCAGTACCTCTACCCCAGAGGCATATTCTTCATCGTGATGATGTTCCACCCCACCTTTTTACTCTTATACGGATGGAACATATGGGCTACCCATCGTGTAGATTTTGGTAGTCGCCCTCATTTTTTGTGCTTATGCTCACTTGTGGTGTTGACTTTTGCCTGGACTCTTCTTAGACCAGGGTCTGATATTTTTGTGCCATCTGCTCTGCTACCTTTTTTCGTGATTGATTTTCGTTTGTTTAGATTGTTTCTTGGACTTTTGGAGTTGTAGACTTGTGACTATTCAACTCATTGCGGGACTTTTTATATACATGTTGGGGGTCTGGTCTTGACCTCTGCCCTTCTAAGGTGTTGTTTTTATTTTTAAAAACATTTTATAAATTAAATTATCATAGATCAACTACAAATTATAAATTCCTCTGTCTTTCATTTTATATCCGACAAGATCCCTATTATGACAACTGACCCCATCTCGCATGAAGTGGGTCTTGAAGGGAAGAGGGGGGGGAGTAAAGTGAACTAGGTGTTATTGGTAGAGAAAGGTGCAGTTGTACCCGGACTGGGTCATTGATATAATCACACTATCGAGAAGAATGTTTGGGTCACAGTAAGGCTCATGTGTCGCACTCCACTGACATTATAGCTCGACTAAGTAGAGGTTGATGAAATGAAGTTGAACAAGTTGAGTAGTTTGTTCAACATGGGTCAAACACCTAAAAGCAGATTGGTGGTGAGACCTGGAAACCTAGATGAGACATGAGACACACCTCGACCTAAGCCAAACGGAACGATCTAAAGAGCATTAGTGGTGTGAACACATCGGATTTAGCACAACTATAGGGGCATCCCTAGGCAGCCAACTGTACTGTTTGTCCCATTTTTGTTGCTTTTTTCGTTATTATTTTCTCAGTATTTTCCCCCATTTTGAGTTATTTAGTTGGTTTTAGGTTCATTTTGTCGTTTATTATATGTTTTGTATTTTCTTGAGTGCCCCAGTAATTTTTATGTTTTTTCTGGTAGTCTTCCATTGTGTTTTAGTTTTTGGTGTGAAGGTTAGAAAGTTTGCGGAGATTTTCTTTCCGTGAATAATGGACCAGGGTGAACACATTTACGTAAAGTGCTTCGTCGGACAAGCGTGACTAAATAGAGCGTTCCGCTGAAACAAAATTGAACACTAAGCATTAATGAGCTCGAGCAAGACCGAGAGGTAAAGTCGACCAAGCTCTTCTTCATGACAGCAGCACGTCCTCCATGCACGACGGCCATCACGAGCGCACCGAGAAGACTTCCTCCCGTGCCGTGCAGCTGTGTCACGCTGCTACAAGCTCTTTCTCCACGCCGCAGTGGCCCCTCACGCCACGCCGCGTCACCCTCACCACGCTGTGAAAAAGCTTTTCCTCCCGCCGCAAGAAGACCACCTGTTGCACCATGCTGTAACTTCGCGCCGCGGAAAGACTCCCTGCCACGCCGTGGAGCACCCACCACGCCGTGTTGGCTACCTCCCTCACGTCTCGGCAATACTGCCATGCCGCGGCGCCTGCTCCATGCTTTTCTCCATGCACGCGCCCAGATTTCATGGCCGTGGCCGCGACTTCTCCTCTCGCGGCCGGCGGCGAACAAAAGTGCACAGCACCCCGGAACTTTAGAGAAGAAATTTCGCAGCCTCGGGGAGAATTCGTGGCCGCGGAGCCGTTGTTCACCGCGGCCCGCGGGACCCTCTGCGGCTGCGGAAGTCGCGCATTTCATTTTTTTTAAATAGCAGATTTAACGTTTGAGAAAGGAGGCTCGACCGGGGTGAAAACCCTCGGGCCCGAGAACACAAAATCTCCTCCTTTTCCCTTCTTTCTTCTTCTTCTTTATTTACCATTTTTTTCATCTAGAATTTATTCTTTTGTTCTTGCTTTTGGGATTAAGCTTGTAACTCATTCAACACTTGGATTTGAGATTAATCGTAAGTTTCTTTTCTCTTTTTCTTAATTCATGAAAATGGTTAAGTTGAGGAGAATGATTGATTTTGTTGAATCGAATTTACGTAGCTAATCCTATTGCTAGGGATATGGGATGATTGTTCTTGTTTAAATTGCATTTTGTCGGGCTTGAATTGTCGTTCTTATGTGAGATGATTTAATTCGGAGTTGATGAAACTGAGCTTGATAGTTTGATCTAATCGAAGGGTGACATTTCGATCTCGTGATTGACAAAAATTGGATATTGAGTTTTCGAGTTTGGTTTTGTTGATTTTCTATGATTAGTTGATTGAAAACCTTCTAGTCTAATTAGCGACCTTAGAACCGAAAGGGAAGAAGTCGTAGACTTAGGCTCACATGAGGTAGACGATTTCATAACTGAATAGTCTATAGGTTTTGGGTTGAAATACGCGCTTGTCAATGACTCGTCACTTGTTACGAAAAGTTATTGGGATGGGATAATTGGCCTGTGGCGTATGCTCGAGATTATTCGTCTATGTTTAATCCCTTGTTACGAAGAGTTATTGGGAGCGAACCGCTAGATGTTTAAGCGAGAATCGCTAGATGTTTAAGCGAGAGCATCAATCTGGAATAGAATGATTTATGTCCCGACTTTGCATATAGAACTTGAATTGATTATCCCCGATTCCCTAGCTTCTCCGTCTTTGTTTCATTTATATTTTAGGTAGATTATTGCCTTTATTTTATTTCTTAGTTGGTAATTGATTCCCCCTTATTTGATTAGAGTGTTTAGGATTTTCTTTTGTTTTTATGTGTTATCAATATCATTTCTAAATTCCGAACCGCCTTCCTCGTGAGATCGAACCGGAAAACAAATCTTTCGATTCGGTACTCGTTAAAAAGAATAATTTGTACACAACAAATTTTGCGCCGCTGCCGGGGAAGGCACGTAGAATATTTTGTCTTGATATTGATTTTATTTTCCGTGTTTCTCTTATTTTCTTGTTTTTTGTATTTTTGTTCTCTCTTTTGTGCATGTTTGTTTTTATTTTTGTCTTTATTGTTTCTGTTTTCTTTTTCTTGTCTTTTCGTGGCTACGCGTGGTTATTCTGCTTTGGTGTGCAGGTAGCATGAGCTACAACCGTGTGCTCCCCTATTCGAACACCCAATCTTGGGTCCACGAGCCAAGCTACCATACCGGGTACCACGTCCAGTCTTATCCCTACTCTTTCGAGCAGTACTGGGACCCTGATGCAGAATAAATATAAGTATTATTATTATTATTATTATTATTATTATTATTATTATTATTATTATTATTATTATTATTATTATTAAATAATGATTAGCTTAGGAAATAAGTTAAGTTTAGGGTTACAGTCTTATTTAAAGGGCTGCTATGCTTTGTTATTGGTAGTGAATATTGGAATGAAAAATTAATCGTGTTCTTTCGGGAGAGTATCCCAAGTTCGAGAGAGTATCTCGTATTGTATCTTTTTCCTTTCGTTCACGCTTTCCCAAGTTGATTTTGAATAAAAATATGAATTGATTGTGAGTTTTATCGAGAGAGTATCTCATTTTACGTGTTTTACGAGAGAGTATCTCGTTTACTCGTATTTTTCCCACTCGTTCACGCCTTCCCTACATCAGTTGGTATCCAGAGACCAGGTACGTTCCACGATGCCTCCAATGAGAGGAAACACTAACGATCCTACCATCGACGACCGATTGCAACGGATGGACAATCGGATTCAAGGTATGGATGATCAGTTTGATGAACTTTCTGCGGGGATCAAGGAATTACGGGTTTCTATGAGTGCCATGATGAATGAGGTACGTATGAACCGCGAAGGGGCTGACCGGGGCCATCGCTGAGGGATGCGCGGAGGTCGTGGGGGTCGAGTTAATGGGCGCCCCACCGACGATCACCACAGCCACCGCCGACCGGTGATGTTTCTGACGAAATATCGGGAGAACAAAATCAGGATCACGACTTACGGTGGAGTGATGTTTTCGACAAACCTCCACGCAGGGCCGACGACAGGCGAGCGCGTGGCAACCATGGCGGATATGGCGGATTTCGACGACACGTCGCAGGGATGATGCACTATGGCCAAGGGACCGACGGGGAGGTCTGGTTCGATCGCGATGGTCTGGACTCGGACGAGTAAAGGGATGGTTTTACTCTTTATTTTGGGCCTGAAAATCCACAAGCAGGCTTTGACTTCGAGTTTGAAGATTCCCCGAATTTCGAGCCCAATGCGTGCGATATGTACGACGGTCTGCCGATTTTTGATAAGGAGCCTTCGGTGACAGAGTCGTGTATTTGCGACGACATGGGTCTTACGTTGAACGACGCGGAGGTTGAACTGTCTATTACGCGGCTAGCGGTCGGACCCGATTTAGGGCGTATCTTGGCCAACGATGGTTTTTGGGAGCCGACGATGAGGTTGAATAACTTGTCATCCGTTTTCCAATTGTGTATCGCGAAATCTCCCATCAACGGGGTGGTTGGCCATAATTTTGGATTTGGACGCGACGAACGTGGTGTTGTGTTTGCTGCTCTTTCGGATTTGTGGGTTATGCGTCTGGCATCATGTGTATGTGCTTTTGCAACACTTCAGCCCTTGCCCAGTCTTATGTTTACCTTCGGTGTTGTTGGACGTTCTTCAAGTTTCGTGTTCGATCGAGGACGAAGCAGGAAACACTTCTCCAACGGGAATGGGTCGGATTCGAGGGCGAATCCTGCTCCACCGGGAGAGAATGATGCAGAATAAATATAAGTATTATTATTATTATTATTATTATTATTATTATTATTATTATTATTATTATTATTATTAAATAATGATTAGCTTAAGAAATAAGTTAAGTTTAGGGTTAGAGTCTTATTTAAAGGGCTGCTATGCTTTGTTATTGGTAGTGAATATTGGAATGAAAAATTAATCGTGTTCTTTTGGGAGAGTATCTCAAGTTCGAGAGAGTATCTCGTATTGTATCTTTTCCCTTTCGTTCACGCTTTCGCTACATCAGACCCCCTCCCGGTCGAGCAATATTATGAGTCCCATGCGTTCAACGAGAAGCTCGACCGTATCTATGATTTCGTAATATCCCAGTTAGCTCAGAAAGAAGAGACAACAACGCGGTGTGCCCAGTTGAACTAGCCACCTCCATTCTACGATTTCTAGGACTATGGCCAGACTTGGTCATATCCTTACGAGCAGCAATGGGAGTCAGTACCTGTTGAGCAACCATGTGAGTCTCTCGAGGATTCCTCAGAGTACAATGCCAAGCTCGACCAGGTCCTTACCCTTTTGGCATCCCAAGCGGCCCGTAAGAGCAACCTTGAGTCCCGAATCGAGGAATTTGTGGAGCGCGTGCAAGCCCTAGAGGATCCAGCTACCAATTTCTCTCGCGAGCCCAATTCTCATGGCGAATCTACACATATGGATGAGCCTCGGGAGGCCGCTCTGACATATGATGAAAAACTTGACCTCATTCTTGCTCGCATATCTGCCTTGACCATTCGAGATGTGGAGATTGATCTCGGATGTGCTCGGCTGAGCACGCATATAGAGATATTTATAGCACACACCGACTCAAACGAGGCACAAGTCGACGACCCCTACCTCATGCTTGATACTCAAGCCCGCACAATGATATGTGTGAGGCCGAAGAAGAAGATGATGAGCTCGAGCGAGATATTGATTTTATTTTAGAGGAGAAGATCCACGGGCTTGACTCTCAAGTCCATCCTCTCACCTCCGAGTTAGATCATCCATCTTCGAGGCCTTTACACTGTGATACGAAGTGGGGAGCATTCAGTTCGACTTGCTCCACAGACGAGCTTATATTTTCGGAGGTTGACGATAGAGCTCGGGTGGAAAAAACTCTACTTATATAGTTGGGGATTGCTCGTACCCGAGACCTCTTTATCCAGAACATGACCACCCGGATCCACTATGCCCGCCTTCTAACCACACTGCCCTGGCTACCACTTCTGGAAAATACGAAGGCGTGGCACGACCGTCACTTTTTCCTAGACCCCGGCTGAGTTTCCCGCAGGTTTCGTCAAGCTAATGACGTTAAACAAGCGCTTCTTGGGAGGCAACCCAAGTGATTTACTACTTTCTTAAATATTTTTCTTTCTGCTTTTTGTTTTATCTTTTTAATAATTGGAGTTTTTGGAGTTTTTGTGGTTTCTCTGAGCAGGATATATCTATCGGGGATTATAGAACAGGTGAAGGACTTGCACGTGAATACTATGTCTCCTCGAGGAACTTTCGGTTTGCACACCCTTTTCTCTTCATTGAGTCCGTGATTTTGAGTTGGTTGACGTTGTGGACAAACTTTCTTCACATTGATGATCGACAATGGGGACATTGTTCGATTCTAAGTGTGGGGGACTTTTTGCATGCTTATGTGTCTACATGGTTGGCCGTGTCTTGTTTTTCTCTAGGGTGTCTTGTTGTTGATTGAGTTTGGATTTTGGTGAAAGATATGATTGGTTGATGACTGCTTGATGACATTGAGAAGTTGTGATGATGGTCATTGTTTATATGTTTTAATGAAATGCTTGGTTAATGTGTTTGACGACAGTGCACCAAGTGAGGTTTTGAGCCTTTTTCTTATTCTTGAGAGTTGGTCGAATTCTTGTATAACTGAAACTTGCCTTGAGTCTATTTCGAAATAAATTGATTAGAGTCTTGAGCTGTAGAAATGATTGAGACATCTTTTTGTCTAGCTTGTTTTACCCTATTCTTGTCCTTGATAAATATGTCTCCGCTAGTAGCCGTTTGAGCATTGGACTTATTTTCTTGTTTATCCTATTAATTTGTTGTCGACGGCCTGTTATGCGATTCATAAGTATGACGGATTTATTTATTTTATGATTGAATGGGTAGTGTAGCATACTACTTGATCGAAAAATAAATAAATAAATAAATAAATGGAGCTCGCAAGATGAACTAAGAGGATTCTACTTCTCTTACTTGTTCATGCGAATGGACGAGTAATGAGTAATGGAAACTAATCTTGGACACTTGGATAACCTCCAAAGTCTAAACCAAGAGAACGTTGTCCTTAAAGTTCGACCTTGTCTAGAAAAACAAACTCCAAATAAAAAAAGAAAAAAAAAGAAAAGAAAAAAGAAAGAGAAAAAAAATAAAATAAAAATAAAACGATCAAGTGTGTGTAGTGCACTATGATTTGAGCTTGTGCGTGTGGTGTATGGTGACTTTTGGTGAAGGAAGTAGTTATATGTTGTATAACACCCCACTTTGATTTTACAGAAATTCTGGACTTTCCAAAAATCAGTACAATTTTTTCGAGATCATTTTTGAAATTTAATGGGTGTTAAACAACATTTTTCATAACCCAAGTCTTATCTGGGCCCACGGGGATTCATTACCCAGTTTTCACGAGGTTTTTGTTAACCAAAGCATATCACGAGACATAATACTCAACATGAATATTCAAACCAAAACATCATAACCCAACAACAAGGGTTCCACAAGTTTTCCCAAATTCAAAACAAATCATATGTTTGGGAGAAGGTTTTAATAGGTCTCGACATAAAAGGTCCAAGGAAAAAGCTACTTGTACAACTTTTTTGTGCAGTATTCAATGACAACATGATGTGGCATAATGTGGGTGGCCGAGATACAAATAAATATATGGTTAAGATTTAACTTAATGATACTTTGAACTAATGTTGTCAACAATGTTGTAAACTACAATTGTACATGTAGCATTGTCCAAGGTCCAATAAGCCTTAGTTATTCTAGCGGAAGCAAATATGCATAATTAAATGACCGAGCCACTAGCCTCTCCTCGTCCCCATGCACCTGCTTAACCTGCATCCGTAAAGAGCAGGTGGGGATGAGCACAAGATGAAAATGCGTGCTCACCACTACGCACGTATATCACAAGTAATAAATAATGTAAAGGAGGTATGGTTACAACATGAACATAAATCAATTTCTTTGTCACGTCTCCTAATCACATCACAACATATTTTCCACGTGTATACATCTTTCATTAGCCAAGGAAAGGGGATTCATTACCCTAACTCATGGGAGTACGTGCCATACGACAAGACACGGCCTTTCATTAGGTCTTACGGAGACTTACCTCATAAGGGTAACCATATTACATCGACGGGGACAACCGTACAGACGGCTGAATCGGCTCACGCCGATAGGCTACATGGTTTACATGCATACCAGAATCATACCAAGTCAACATTAAAGTAAACACATACGACATAGCAAATTTTAGATTAAAACCCATCTGGTACAACAAAGAATAGCACACAATCGGGAGTAGGCGGCGAGCACGGCTCATCACACACCTACAACAATTAACATACTAAGAGCAATACCTATCTTGACCTTAGAGAGCTTACACAATCATACTTGGTCGAACTTGATTCAACCAAGTAGCTCGTGAAGTTCTGTGGACATTGGAACACTCGGACCTAACACTTAGACTTGAAAAAATGCATATAAATACCACAAGAGACTTAACACGCAAAACAAGGTCAAACGGGTCATAAACACATGAACGGTATGGGCAAAACACACGGAAAACTTGGAACGGACCCCAGGCTGCTTGCTGGCCCGGGCAGGGCACGGCTGGGTGCAGTTAGGGCGTGCACGGGCGCTGTTGGGCTCACAGGGTGCGCTGGGGCGCGGTGATACAGAAGTGAAGACCAACACCGGCAAGTTTGGCGAGGGACTAAAGTGAAAAAGGTGCGCATCGGCCCTTGATGTGCACGAATGGATAGACAAGCCCTGCACGCGGGTTGTGCGAAGGGTACGCGAGCATGGGGGTAGCGGGTGCGAGGACGCACGGGACGCGAACGGCAGAAGCAAGGCTCGTGCAAGGGCGCGCGAGTGGGGTGGAAGCGCGGACATCTTAAACCGCGTAGGCATAGGCGAAGGGCGCTGGCACGCACGCGCAGAAGAAAAGGCGGCGACATTGGGCGCTCGCACAGGGGCACGCAAGCGATACAGGCACGCAAGTCCTAAGGCACCGAGGACTAGGCGAGCGCGAGAGGCGGCGCGCAAGACGCGTACGACGCGCGCGAGATTAGGGCGGCCGAGAGTATGGGGCAAAGATTTGGAGCTTCTAGAATTGCTTGAAGTACAAGCCAAGCATTAGTTATTTGGTAGTAGTAGGATTTTATTTCCATGTTGCTTTTAATAGAGATTTATTAGCATTAGGATTTATTTATTGCATAGAATAGAGATCTAGTTAGATTAGAATTTGATTTAGTTTGCTCTTATAAATACCCCATGTACCCAACATTATTTTATCTCTTGAATTGAGTATTGAATTGGTGAGCCAATTAAGAGGGGAACTTATGTTCTTACGTGTGTTTAAACAAGGACGTTAGAGCGTGTTTACATACAGTGTCGGAGAGAAGGCCATTAGAGCGTCTTGATGTCACAGTGTCTAGGAGAAGGCCGATAGTGCGTGTGTTAGATACACCTATCGTGGATAAACGAAGGCCCTAGTGCGTGTTTATTCACAACCCGAGTATAGACAAAAATTCGATACGTCGTCATTGGTGCTTTCATTGAGAGGTGATGATCCAATCTTTGTCTATCGTATCTTTTTCTTTTTATCGGTTTGCCTTTTTGTTGAGGGGCCAAATTTCTCTTTATTTTTTGTGGGGGTTCGAATGATTTGAATTTTTTCCTATATATTTCGAATTTTTGAGTCTTGTTGGGGTTCGAATTTTTGTTTGAATTTTCCCTTTTATTTTTCGAATTTGAGTAAAAAAAAAAGTGTCATCTTGTTAGTCTTTTGTTATTTTTTCTAGAGTAAAAAATATATATATTTTTTCAGTTTTTGTTCGAATTTTCGAAGAGCCAAAAAAAAAAAAAAGATTTATGATGTCAAATCGTGAGAGAATCCAAGCGTTGGAAGACAACATGAAGATCATTGGCGATGGCCAACATGCAACCAACGAGAACTTGGGGAGAATTGAGCTGATGGTCCAGGACTTGGCCGGGATGCTTACGCGCATGAACACACGGCCAAGGAGGCGTCATGATACAAGGTCCACGGTGACAAGCACCGGGACCGAGCACGAGGACGATCGCCGATCGCGGGGCACACGCGCATCGCGCACGGACCACCACTACGACGATTGGCGACGACATGACGGGTGCGCACATCTTGACCGAAGGCGCGAGGAAGACGACGACTGGCGATCGCACGCAACATACGCGTCGCATGCGACACATGACGAACAGAGGCCACACCGCGAGGGCCGACAACGCGACCAACGACGGCACGAGAGACGTGCCCGACACCACGATTGAGATGAACAACTGGATGAACGGGCAAGTACACGACCCAAAATTGTTATGCCCACGTTCACGGGGACAGATCCAGATTCATGGCTGAGTCGAGCTGTGCAATTCTTTGAGATCAATGATGTGCCAAGGTATGAAAGAGTTCAAATTGCTGCTTATCATCTTGATAGAGAAGCAAACGTATGGTGGCAATAGATTTTGCACAAGAACCACGGTGAGCACATGCGTTGGAGAGATTCTGAAAGGGAGCTCATCAAAAGGTTTGGCTCGAGTGACTACCACGATTACAATGAGGCTTTGTCGAGAATCAAGCAAGTGGGTATTCTAAGGGATTACCAAAAGGAGTTCGAGCGCATTGCTAGTAGAGTACGGGACTGGCCCGAAAGTGCGCTAGTAGGAACATTTGTTGGAGGACTAAAGGCTGAGTTAGCAGCCGAGGTGAGGTTGGATAGGCCAGGATCAATGTGAGCAGCCATAGAATCGGCTAGACTGCACGAAGATCATCTCATGGCTGTACGCAAGGCGAAGCCGAGCGACGTGCGCACGGAGCCCAAGCGCACGCAGCGATCGAAGAGCAAACGGCGCGAACCGAGAGCAAGCCGTTGGGCGAAGTCGTTCGGACGACAAGTAACATACGACGACTTACCGATGAAGAGATGCAACGACGACGAGAAAAAGGCCTTTGCTATTCATGCAACGAAAAATTCACACCGGGCCACAAGTGCAAAGGTAAGGAAGTCTTTCTGTTGGAGTTTGAGGAAGAAGATGAACCACACGATGAGGCTTTACTACATGTGGTTAAGTGTAAGAAAGGAGGTCCGAAGTTGATCAGGTTCGCTGCTGAAATAAAGGACATGCTGTTGGAAGTGTTGGTGGATAGTGGGTCGAGCCTGAATTTCATAGACGAGAAGATTAGCCAGGAGGCTGAAGCTGAAACCCACTAAGGTCAAGAAATTTAGGATTAAGGTAGCCAATGAACATGAACTTCAAGGCAATCGGTTATTCAAGAAGGTTCCAATCATGGCTCAGGACCAGGAGTTGGAAATTGACCTCTATGCTTTACCGCTGAAAGCAACTGACGTGGTATTGGGCGTGCAATGGTTGGAAACGCTTAGGCCCATTACAACTGATTATAAACGAGGAAAGATGGAGTTTGGTAGGCCGGGAAAGAGGATTAAGTTAAGGACTGAGGATCAAGGATATTTACCCATCAAAGAAGACAATGATAGTGATGTGGATGTACTGAACGTTCTTATCCTTGGGGACAAGGAAAGTCTTGAAGAGGAGGGGAATGATACGGAAGTGGAGACCAGCACCGGAAAGTCTAGCGAGGGGCTAAAGTGCAAAAGGTGCGCATCGGCCCTTGATGCGCACAAATGGGCGGACAAGCCACGCACGCGGGTTGTGCGAGGGGTACGCGAGAACGGGGGTAGCGGGTGCGAGGACGCGCGGGACGCGAACGACAAAAGCAAGGCGGGTGCAAGGGCGCGCGAGTGGGGTAGAAGCGCGGACATCCTAAACCGCGTAGGCATAGGCGAAGGGCGCTGGCACGCATGCGCAGGAAGAAAGGCGGCGACGCTGGGCGCGCGCACAGGCGCGCGCGTGCGATACAGGCACACAAGTCCTAAGGCGCCGAGGACTAGGCGAGCGCTAGAGGCGGCGCTGCAAGACGCGTACGACGCGCGCGAGATTAGGGCGATCGAGTGTATGGGGCGAAGATTTGGAGCTTCTAGAATTGCTTGGAGTACAAGCCAAGCATTAGTTATTTGGTAGTAGTAGGATTTTATTTTCATGTTGCTTTTAATAGAGATTTATTAGCATTAGGATTTATTTATTGCATAGAATAGAGATCTAGTTAGATTAAATTAGATTTAGTTTGCTCCTATAAATACCCCATGTACCCAACATTATTTTATATCTTGAATTGAGTATTGAATGGGTGAGCCAATTAAGAGGGAAACTTATGTTCTTACGTGTGTTTAAACAAGGCCGTTAGAGCGTGTTTACATACAGTGTCGGAGAGAAGGCCATTAGAGCGTCTTGATGTCACAGTGTCTAGGAGAAGGCCGATAGTGCGTCTGTTAGATACACCTATCGTGGATAAACGAAGGCCCTAGTGCGCGTTTATTCACAACCTGAGTATAGACAAAAATTCGATCCGTCATCACGCGGGCGCTGGGGCGCTGCGCTGGGGAGCTGGCGTGCGTGCTGGGCGCTGGGCGCTGGGCGTGCGCGCATGCTGGCAGCAATGCACCAGGCCCGACAAATAGACAACAATCCAAATGGACCCGACCGTATTTTAAATGCACTCGATCGATTGACTTATAATTTTTACACATAAAAATAGACTCAGAAAGGCACGTTTTCAGCAAGTTTCAGACCGAAGACTTCAATTTAACCTGAGCAACCAATTTTTACAAAAAGGCGATGCAAATCTGAATTTTCAAGTTCTCTAGGAAATCCTTGGAATTTTTCAACCAAGTTTTGACACAACTCATATAACATCATATTAATGACACTCACCAAAAATCACAGCAAAATACCAAGAATTCGAATTTTAATGCTTTTTCGACGTTTCTGCCCAGAATTTTAAATCGACATTTGACATAGCTACAAACATTATTTAGACCTGAAATTTTTACACCACATAACATACCAATAGAAGATCCTACATTTCAAATTTCACAGCCATCGGGCGAACACACGATTTATAATGGGTTTTGTAAAAATCAGCAGCAATACCCGATTCAAAAATACATATATGACCAAAAACTCAACAAAAACGTCTAAGGCCTTCGCCATGAGGCCAAGACTTCAAATGTTCCAATATTCCACAGCCCTAATCACGATTTACTCACAATTCACATGCTTTCATTTATAACGAACATAACACATAATAGAATGATCATAATTCAACCCTAACGCACAAATTCATCCAAGGCTTAACACATATATCATATACACATACAAAAATAAAGGGGGTTTTCAGCCTTGTGCCGTTCTCAGGGAATTTGCATGAAACAAGGGTTGAACGGGGTTGAGGAGGGCTGGGAGCGCGCGGGGAAAGGCCTGCGCACGATCGTTGGGCGTTGGGAGGGCCTGCGCGCTTCGCGGGGACGCTGGATAGCGATGGGGAGCACGAACAGCGATGGTCTGGAGACGTACGAACGGCTGCTACACGCGAACGGAGTCGCGATGAGGAGCAGGTCGATGGAGGCGAGCAGCGATCGCGATGCTTGACGCGGATGAGACGACAACGATGGACAACGATGGGGGGGCGATGCACGGCGATGGTACGATGGTGCTCAGCGGCCGAGGGCGGCGGTTCGGGGCAGCTATCACGATCGGAAAAGAAGAGAAAAAAAAAAGAAAAAGAGTACGAGAGGGAGGAGAGAAAAGGCTGCGAGAATAATTTTGACGAGCTAAGGGGTTCAATCTCTTCTATTTATAGGGCTAGGGCTTTGACCTGATAGCTTAGTCAACAAGCTACCCAAGAGAGAGGTAAAAAGAGGGTTGGGCGGGTCTTAGGCGCGGGCCTTCGGGCCATGGGTGCGGGTCGCGGCTAATTGACTTGGGCCGGATAATCTCGGTTAACACTTAGGAAAAATCTATCGGGCTCGGATAACGCAAAAACAAATAAATAAAAATAATATAGACAATTATATTTATAATCCACATATTAATATTTATATTAAATACATATAAGCACATAAAAATTATTTAGGCTATTAGACAACTAAATATGAATCAACACATAATAATAATAATAATAATAATAATAATAATAATAATAATAATAATAATAATAATAATAATAATAATAATAATGAAATAATCTAATTTATTCATAACTGAAC
Source organism: Striga hermonthica (assembly GCA_902706635.1). Lineage (NCBI taxonomy): Eukaryota > Viridiplantae > Streptophyta > Magnoliopsida > Lamiales > Orobanchaceae > Striga > Striga hermonthica. Next base: position 919,586 of record CACSLK010017620.1, on the reverse strand, counting down.
GAGGCGTTACAGTCTATCCACCTTATAAAGAATTCCGTTATCGGAATTCGAAAACAAACCACTAGAAGGTATGAGAGTACAAAAGGGAACATCAAAATATGAGAGTCGGGTACTTCCTCCGAACCTCGGCCTCCCTCTGCCAAGTCGTCTCGCCCTCGACTTGACTACAACCACTGGACTTTGACGAGTACCCCTCCCGATCTTTCCCTGATGGTGCCTCGGTCCCAACAGGTCACCGGTACCTCCATACAGGTAGGGTTCTGCCTATCACGCAGCTCGTCACAGTACACATATACCTCGAGATCACGCACACATTCCCTCCATCACGAGACTAGAACGTGTCATGCATCCTCGCATGTTCCGGTGGTGGAGTCAACCATCAGACTAAGCTATTGACTTGGTCGAGAAATCATGATAGGACAGACTATCATCACTTATACGCAAACCTGGTACATTCAGAACACATGATTCTGTTTGATATCGATGACAAGGCCTCACCCATTACCGACACGAGTAGCACCTCGTGTGCGGCTTCAGGAGTAAAGACAAGATACTCGATAACGATTTCCTCCCACAGAGTCGGTCTCCAGTCGAGACTCAAGGCTCCACCCCAACATTACTACGAAAACTACTATCTCGCCATCTCGAGATAATCTCGTATGTGGCATGGTAGACTAATTGACAAACCTCATACACTGGGGATTGTTGATTAGAGAGTTCACACAACGACCCGAAAGATCAACATACACTTTGACCAAAAAACTGGTTCAAAGACCCCTAAAAGGACAAGGTCGAACTGGGTTTAATACACTGTCACCCGAGAGGTGACACACACGCTGGCTCTGCATATGCGGGGCGCTGGGACGCGTGCATGTAACCACTCAAATACCAGCTACAAGGTCAAAGTTTGGCCGTGCACACTAACCTGGGGAGTTCATGCATTCGGTGATGGCGGCGACATCTCTCGTGCGAGTCAACGGTCGACCACTGCAGTTGGCCTCACGTCTCTCAGCACAGGCGTGCGGGCTTGGCCACCACTTCGCGTGGCTACACCCAGTCAGGTTCGGCACTCGGTTCGAGGTGCATTCCAGAAATTTTAATTTTTGGGTTTCACAATTCCTAAGTACTTAGATAGGACAAAGGGTTGACAACAAAATTTTCCCCAAAAGGGATCGAACATTGGCATCACTACCAGGAATAATTCTAACTCGGCGGTCAACACCGATCAACATAATGGTTAGCTCGTTTGACTCTTTCGACCAACAATGTCGGCCATCACGACAGCTTTTACTCAGGTAACTAATCGTGTCGGCAGTCCTAAACGAGTTCAACCACATACATACCTATAATTTTCACACTTCGAGATCTTAGCGCAAAGCTTCTCTCGCAAGTGTTTCCAGTGAACACTGAAATAACAACAATCAAGTTAATTCATATAAGGCACATAGGCATGCATATTGAAGGTAACACTTATTTTTGAAAACATAACTCATGTTTACCGAAATCACACAGTACAACATCCTGTTATCAGATATATAACTTGCAACATACACGTCAAATAAGCATGATTTAAGACGAATATAAATCCTAATACAAGCTGCTACAATTATCATTTAAATCACACAAGCATACAAGATCGTTCGATCACATATTTTCAGCAAACATTTAAATCATGATCGCAATTCAAAGCAGGAAATAGTCAACTTACAGGGTTTTAGAAAGTTGAGAATTTTATAAGCTACATGCACCCAAATAACACGATTCAATACTCAAGTTAAGCCTAAGGCATGCATCTACAATATTTATTTAGATCACAGAAGCAGATAAGGTCATTAAGATAGTGTAAAAGCAATTAAACATATAGGAATCAATTTCTGCCATCATTACCAACTCATCTCATGCACATCCTAAATAGATTTAACATAAATCGAGTCACAGTCATCATATAAGCATGAATCTTATCTCATTAGAAAGCTAAAAAAAAAAACAGACCTATAACTTTCATGTTGATCACTTAAGCCAAAAAAATAACTTTAAAACCGAGTTTAAGCATAAAACACTTAGGTCATGAAATCTGCCAACATAACTATTTGTCAAATTACAGCACTTCACTAAATCAGCAATATCTCAAGTTATAACACTCTAAATCAAATAAACTCAGAACCTACAAAAACTACACTAGAAAAGCTACAAGTTTTAAAAGAGCATTTTTAAGAATAATCACGTTAAAGGCCCCATTTCAGAACATATATTTAAGTCATATACGCTGCCACTATTTCAAAATTTTGGGACATAGATCCAACTTTGAAAAATCATATAAAACCAACTAAATCATCAAATTGCAAGATTTCAACTTCCAGTGAAAGCTTATAACATGTACTACAAGTTTCAAGATTATACATTTTTATATTGCCACCATAGGCTCATCAAAAATAGCCCAACATCTTAACCACCAAATCTGCCCGGATTTTATAAAAACTGCATGCATGTTCAACTTTCAAAATTCATAATAAATTCCAATTAACTCCAAATTTCGAAATTCCAACTCTCAATAAACCCTAACTCGAAATAATATAATTATCATGATGAACACCTGTCCAAGAAACAGTTTCTTGGTTACGAAAAACTGAGCACAACCAGCGGCTAAAACATGGAGTTTTCAATTAAATGCCAACCCAAATCATACATTCATGAACCGAGCATCAGCAAGTCACATATAATCACGACATATATCTCAAATATGCACATATAAGATATAGGGGGTGTCAGTCCTAATATGATTTTAACACAAATTCACATAAACTCATACGATCACCACATAACGCGTTTTAAAGAATCCCAGTCGTGCAATAATCGTCAAGCTCAATCATATAAGCATGCTTTTCATAACATCAATTTTAACATCTCGAGTCATATAGAGCCACAACATCATGCTTAACTACAAATTCATAACTTTTACAACTGCCTGTCTCGCAGCCAACGCACAGGATATTCACGCGATGTCGAAGCAATCCACTCGTCTTATGGGCGACGTCGTCGTCTTTCATCCATGTGTCAGCCTTCAGGACTTACACTCAATCCATCGTACGAGAATTATCAACCACCATCCCTCTCGAGGCTTAGCCACTGACGGTGATACGCATTAGGTTCTCCTAAACTATGGGGATTGATTAGTAACGCGTTCGCAACATCTAAATGACACTCCCAGTCCTCAACGACTGAGGTTCTAATTCCCCGAGTGATATCATACACTAGAGATTCACTCGGTACTTAACCTTTCTCTTTCGAGATGGGTCATGAATAGTCCTACTCTAAGGACACTGAACGAATCTTATAGCGAGAAAATGCTATAAGCAACACTTATCTCAATAATAATATACTGAAGCTCACAATTAGGAACCTCCAGAGTTCGAACTTAACTCTATATCATTCGAGTTCAATGTCAAACACTAGAGTTCACATAACCTAAGGTGGATAGATTTCTTAAGCCGCAAAACAACATATATATCACTTCATAAGTAGTCTCATTGCTACTCATGCAAAACTTCATAAGTAGTTTCATTGCTACTCATGTAAAACATCACAAGTAGTTTCATTGCTACTCGTGCAAAGCATCACAAGTAGTTTCATTGCTACTCGTGCAAAATCACAATTCATATTATAAGTATTTCCATTAATACTTAAACCAAACATACCTTAAGCAGCGCGGAATGACGGAGACGAGTGGTCATAACACAAGGTCTAAAGCACATAATCACATATAAACCAGTCTACAGAAACGCAGACTGGCTCTGATACCAAACTGTAACACCCCACATTGATTTTACAGAAATTCTGGACTTTCCAAAAATCAGTACAAATTTTTCGAGATCATTTTCAAAATTTAATGGGTGTTAAACAACATTCATAACCCAAGTCTTATCTGGGCCCATGGGGATTCATTACCCGATTTTCACGAGGTTTTCATTAACCAAAGCATATCACAAGATATAATACTCAACATGAATATTCAAATCAAAACATAATAATCCAACAACAAGGGTTCCACAAGTTTTTCCAAAGTCAAAACAAATCATACGTTTGGGAGAAGGTTTTAATAAGTCTCGACATAAAAGGTCCAATAAGCCTTATTTATTCTAGCGGAAGCAAATGTGCATAATTACATGATCGAGCCACTCGCCTCTCCTCGTCACCCTGCACCTGCTTAACCTACATCCGTAAAGAGCAGGTGGGGATGAGCACAAGATGAAAATGCGTGCTTACCACTATGCACGTATATCACAATTAATAAATAATGTAAAAGAGGTATGGTTACAGCATGAACATAAATCAATTTCTTTGTCACGTCTCCTAATCACATCACAACATATTTCCCACGTGTATACATCTTTCATTAGCCAAGGAAAGGGGATTCATTACCCTAACTCAGGGGCGTACGTGCCATACGAGAAGACACGGCCTTTCATTAGGTCTTATGGAGACTTACCTCACAAGGGTAACCGTATTACATCGACGGGGACAACCGTACCGACGGCCGAATCGGCTCACGCTGAAAGGCTACATGGTTTATATGCATACCAGAATCCTACCAACTCAACATTAAAGTAAACACATACGACATAGCAAATTTTAGATTAAAACCCACCTGGTATAACAAGGAATAGCACACAATCGGGAGTAGGTGGCGAGCACGGCTTGTCACACACCTACAACAATTAACATACTAAGATCAATACCTATCTTGACCTTAGAGAGCTTACACAATCATACTTGGTCGAACTTGATTCAACCAAGTAGCTCGTGAAGTTCTGTGGACATTAGAACACTCGGACCTAACACTTAGACTTAACAAAAATACATGAAAATACCACAAGAGACTTAGCACGCAAAACAAGGTCAAACGGGTCAAAAACACATTAACGATTTGGGGAAAACACACGGAAAACTTGGAACGGGTCCCGGGCTGCTTGCTGGCCCAGGCAGGGCACGGCTGGGTGTAGTCAGGGCGTGCACGGGCGCTAATGGGCTCACCGGGTGCGCTGGGGCGCTGGGCACTGGGCGTGCGCGCGCGCACTGGCAGCAGTATGCCAGGCCCGACAGACAGACAACAATCCAAATGGACCCGACCGTTTTTAAAATGCACTCGACCGATTGACTTAAAATTTTTACACATAAAAATAAACTCAGAAAGACACGTTTTCACCAAGTTTCAGACCCAAGACTTCAATTTAACCTGAGCAACCAATTTTTACAAAAAGGCGATGCAAATCTTAATTTTCAAGTTCTTCGGGCAATACTTAGAATTTTTCAACGAATTTTGACACAACGCATATAACATCAGATTAATGACACTCACCAAAAATCATAGCAAAATACCAAGAATTCGAATTTTAATGATTTTGAAAGTTTCTGCCCAGAATTTCAAATCGACATTTGACATAGCTACAAACATTATTTCGAACTGAAACTTTTACACCACATAACATACCAATATAAAATCCTACAGTTTAAATTTCACAGCCATCGGACGAACACACCATTTATAATGATGTTTGTAAAAATCAGCAGCAATACCCGATTCAAAAATACATATATGACCAAAAACTCAACAAAAACGTCTAAGGCCTTCACCATGAGGACAAAGACTTCAAATGTTCCAATATTCCACAGCCCTAATCATGATTTACTCACAATTCACATGCTTTCATTTATAACGAACGTAACACATAATAGAATGATAATAATTCAACCCTAACGCACAAATTCATCCAAGGCTTAACACATATATCATATACACATTTAAAAATAAAGGGGGTTTTCAGCCTTGTACCGTTTTCAGGGAATTTGCACGAAACAAGGGTCGAACGAGGCCGAGGAGGGCTGCGAGCGCGCGGGGAAGGGTCTGCGCACTATCGTTGTGCATTGGGAGGGACTGCGCGCTTCGCGGGGACGCTGGACAGTGACGGGGAGCACGAACAGCGATGGCCTGGAGACCCACGAACGACTGCTACACGCAAACGGGGTCGCGATGAGGAGCAGGTCGATGGAGGCGAGCAGCGATCGCGATGCTTGACGCGGAGGAGGACGACAACGATGGACAACGATGGGGGGCGATGCACGGCGATGGTATGATGGTGCTCAGCGGCCGAGGGTGGCAGTTCGGGGCAACGATCACGATCGGAAAAGAAGAGAAAAAAAAAGAAAAAGAGTACGAGAGGGAGGATAGAAAAGGCTGCGGGAATAATTTTGAAGAGCTAAGGGATTCACTCTCTTCAATTTATAGGGCTAGGGCTTTGACCTCATAGCTTAATCAACAAGCTACCCAAGAGAGAGGGAAATAGAGGGTTGGGCGGGTCTTAGGCATGGGCGCGGGCCTTCGGGCCATGGGCGCGGGTCGCGGCTAATTGACTTGGGCCGGATAATCTCGGTTAATACTTAGGAAAAATCTATCGGGCTCGGATAACGCAAAACAAATAAATAAAATAATGTAGACAATTATATTTATAATCCACATTTTAATATTTATATTAAATACATATAAGGTCATAAAAATCATTTAGGCAATTAGACAACTAAATATAAATCAACACATAATAATAATAATAATAATGATAATAATAATGATAATAATAACAATAATAATAATAATAATAATAATAATAATAATAATAAT
>CACSLK010017620.1:878555-912857 GCA_902706635.1 Striga hermonthica | reverse complement strand
AATAATAATAATAATAATAATAATAATAATAATAATAATAATAATAATAATAATAATAATAATAATAATAAAATCCAATTTATTCATAACCGAGCGGGGAACATGTTGATTATGTTGAGTGGCATGACTTTCAGATTGTTTATTGTAGCCGTTTGACAATCTTAGATTCCTCTTGTTACCTTGAGCCTACACTACAGCCCGTCAAGTCCTTTTGATCTGCTAGTTCATGTTTTTTATTATTTTATAGTAGGAATTAGACAATAGACACGGCTCAGTGAAACTTGAATTTCGACCAAGTGGAGTGTACCTCGTAATATTCATGAAAGAAATTTAGTGAGACTCATCCCTACATTCTATTGTCGAGAGATTTGTCATTCAAATTTCTTTAACTGAGTATGTAGTTGAAGCATGTGGTTTGTGGCCGTTTGAATGCTTTTCGATTTAATTGAGTAGTTTGAGATCTTTCTTGTTTGTCATCGCTATCCATACTTGATCTTTGAGTCTTTTATTTTCTCTTTGTTCGGGACGAACAAAGGTTTAAGTGTGGGGGGGTTGTTTGTCCCATTGTTTTTGCTTTTTTCGTTATTATTTTTCCATTCTTTTTCCCCCATTTTGAGTCATTCAGTTGGTTTTAGGTTCATTTTATCGTTTATTGTGTGTTTTGTATTGTCTTGAGTGCCCCAGTAATTTTTATGTTTATTCCGGTAGTCTTTCGTTGTGTTTTGGTTTTTGGTGTGAAGGTTAGAAAGTTCGGGGAGATTTGCTTTCCGTGAGTAATGGACCAGGGTGAACATATGTACGTAAAGTGCTTCGTCGGACAAGCATGACTAAATAGAGCATTCCGCTGAAACAAAATTGAACACTAAGCATTAATGAGCTCGAGCAAGACCGAGAGGTAAAGTCGACCAAGCTCTTCTTCATGACAGCAGCACGTCCTCCATGCACGACGGCCATCACGAGCGCACCGAGAAGACTTCCTCCCGTGCTACGCAGTTGTGTCACGCCGCTGCAAACTCTTTTCTCCGCGCCGCGGAGGGCCCTTACGCCGCGCCGCGTCACCCTCACCACGTCGTGAAGAAGTTTTTCCTCCTCCGCAAGAAGACCACCTATCGCGCCGTGCTGCAACTTCGCGCTGCGGGAAGACCCCCTGCCACGACGTGGAGCACCCACCACGCCGTGTTGGCTGCCTCTCTCGCGTCGCGGCAATACTGTCACGCCGCGGCTCATGCTCCATGCTTTTCTCCATGCGCGCGCCCAAATTTCATGGCCACGGCCACGACTTCTCCTCTCGCGGCCGCGACGAACAAAAGCGCACAGCACCCTGGAACTTCAGAGAAGAAATTTTGCGGCCTCGGGGCGAATTCGTAGCCGCGGAGCCGTTGTTCACCCTGGCCCGCGGGCTCCTCCGCGGCCGTGGAAGTCGCGCATTTCAGTTTTTTTTAAATAGCAGATTTCATGTTTGAGAAAGGAGGCTCGACCGGGGTGAAAACCATCGGGCCCCGAGAACACAAAATCTCCTCATGTTCCCTTCTTTCTTCTTCTTTTTCAATCTTTTTCTTCTTTATTTACCACTTTTTAATCTAGAATTTATTTTTTTGTTCTTGTTTTTGGGATAAGCTTGTAACTCATTCAAAACGTGGATTTGAGATTAATCGTAAGTTTCTTTTCTCTTTTTCTTAATTCGTGAAAATGGTTAATTTGAGGAGAATGATTGATTGTGTTGAATCGATTTTACGTAGCTAATCTTATTGCTAGGGATAGGAGATGATTGTTCTTGTTTGAATTGTATTTTTTCGGGCTTGAATTGTTCGTTCTTATGTGATATTATTTAATTCAGAGTTGATGAAATTGAGCTTGATAGTTTGATATAATCGAAGGGTGACACTTCGATCTCGTTATTGGTAACAATTGGATATTGAGTTGTCGAGTTTAGTTTTGTTGATTTTCTATGATTAGTTGATTGAACACCTTCTAGTCTAATTAGCGACTTTTAGAACCAAAAGGGGAGAAGTCGTAAACTTAGGCTCACATGAGGTAGACGATTTCGTAGTTGAATAGTCTATAGGTTTTGGGTTGAAATACGCACTTGTCAATGGCTCGTCACTTGTTACGAAAAGTTATTGGGATGGGAAAATTGGCCTGTGGCGTATGCTCGAGATTATACGTATATGTTCAATCCCTTGTTACGAAGATTTATTGGGAGCGAACCGCTAGACGTCTAAGCGAGAGCGTCAATCTGGAATAGAATGATTTATGTCCAGGCTTTGCATATAGAACTTGAATTGATTATCCCCGATTCCCTAGCTTCTCCGTCTTTGTTTCGTTTATATTTTAGATAGATTATTGCCTTATTTGATTAGAGTATTTACGATTTTTTTTTTATGTGTTATCAATATCATTTCTAAATTCCGAACCGCCTTCCTCGTGAGATCGACCCAGGGAACGAATCTTCGATTCGGTACTCGGTAAAAAGAATAATTCGTACACAAGATGTACCCTCGGGTATCCATTTGGGAACTGTTTTACTTTCGGGCATGCCTTTGGAAGCAAGAATTCTTGGGCACCAATACCCAATTAATTAGACATCAAGGTAATCACAATATAAATAGATGTAAGGTATGATTAAAGACTTCTTCATATAATATCTAAAGTATTCTCAGTGACAATATCTTCCACATCCACATACTACTTGATCCTCGAAGTGATATGTCGGGAGCACCTTCTGGCCCTTGTTTTGTAAATCATCAGCTACGTAACAGGCATTCCAATCTTCGGTAATCGAGTCATCAATTCAATCCAAAAACTGGAGGTTCAGAGAGATCTGGTTACCTAAAATTGGAACTATTTGGTACGTCACTATGAATGGGTATTTGAAGCTGATTATAGAGAATATGCGTTTTCCCTATGCTGAAACTCCAATGTTAAATTCAAGTAAACTATATGTCGGATCTTTTGTATGATATAACATTTACAATCTTATATGAAAATTCGACTGCAAAATTTTTGATAGGATGGGGCAATTAGTTTTCATATAATTATTTGTTTTTTCAATGATAATTTGTTGTTGAGCATAGAATTGTATGAAAAAAACATTATGGGATATATGGACAGAGTGTCGAGATGAAGAAGGACGAAATTGACACAAAAAATTAAATTTATTATAACAAATTACTACTCGAAAATTAGTTGAATGTTGCTTCCATTGGTCGATCTTATGACTAGCCATTCCTACAGGTCGAGTTTCTATCAGGCCATCCGAGTGTCTTAGCTCGACTGTTGTTATAATCCTTAACCCCTTATGTTATCTTCTTAGTAAAAAGCTCGTAATCATGTGTCAGGGACGCTCGACCACCACCCGTCTGCTCTATTTCCGGTCGATCGGGATGTTAGCTTAACTTAGTCAACCGGTTTATTCCATCAGGCATGGTATCCCATATTATTTTGATTAACTCAAAATTTGTTCTTTTGAGCTTCAAACAATATATATATATATATATATATATATATACACACACAAAATATTTTATTTTCATGTTTTAGATTTTCTTATTAAAAATATCACAACTTATAAATATAAAAATAAAGTAAAAGTATATAAAGAGTAATATTCGTGAAGATTAGCGAACGCCTTTTAACGAGCTCGTATTTATTCGATTATTAAACAAGTCTAATTTTTTTTAACTTAGATCGATCAATACACAAACGAGCTCGAGCATTGTTATGTTCACGAGCGTTCGATTCTTTAACATCCTTACTGATATAGCCATACTTTGGCACACCGGTCACAACAGCTCGACCTTGTGTGTAGTTATCCAAATCAAGCCGAGTCGAGGGAGTAGCTCATATAGGACTTCTTCTCAATACTCGACATCAATAAGGGGAACATCTAGAAGTCGACCTTGAACACTCAGCAGGTTGACGTCCCCAAGTCGATACCCACCATCGACGAAATCGACATCCGCAGGTTATCCTTTACCATCACGATAGAGGAAGTCGACATCCACTAGTCGACATCATTAACTACCTTACTCAAAGTCGACCAACTTTATTAAGAAGACGTAAATGATATGAAGACGAGCAGCGGACCTTCTGATATATTTCATCCGCATGATGACCTAAATCGACCTCTTGCTATCTAAGGGTCGACTCTCTACGTCTCGAGGCTCGAGGTGTACAATGATGGGGCACTCTGGATTCTCAACGTGTTTGATAGAAAAGAATGAATCGAACAATGGGGCATTACATAGTGTCCACGTCTTTAACTCTGATTTTAGGAACAATTCAGTATTTATCTTATCAAAACAATGGGGCGTTATATAGTGTCCACGTCTTTTTCCTCGACTAATTCTGGAGCTGACGTAAACTCGGCTATAAAATCGGACAACACTTATCCTTTAATTGTCGTTCTGGGTCGGTAATGAATATCGAAATGTCCTAGCTCTATGACCCATTTGATCATCTGCCCCGATACGTCCTGTCGATATAGGACTTGCCTCAAAGGGTAGGCGGCTAGGGCAATAATGAAATGTTCCTAAAAGTACGGTCGTAGATTCCGAGCCACCATCTTCAACGAGTACGAAAACATTTCCATCGGGAATACCTCAACTTGGCATCATGGAGGGATTTGCCCATGTGTTAAATGGGGTATTGTAGGGAATTCTATTCCCGTACCATGGCATGCTTATTTCTTATTCAGAGACCCTAGATAGAGATAACGTGTTTCTATCGGAGGATGAACTAAGGTAGTTTTTATCGCCGGTAAAGCTTCTTGCCATTTCAGCGCCCACTCAAACTTTTTGTCCTTTTTATAGCTTGAAAAACAGGTTTACATTGATCTTGATCGGGAAATGAAATAGCTTAAATCGTCCACTGAGGCTTTAGACCCCTTTCACAAAATTCGATGGCTTAAGGTCTAAATGTCATTGATTGGATTGGCCTCAATTTCTCTTTGGCTAACAATATAGCTTAAAAACTTTCTCGAACTCACTCCAAATGTACACTATTTTGGGTTCAACATTTAGCAAAATAGCAAACATTTTACTACGACGAACAACATGGTCAGTTGCGATTACAAACTTGACCAGCATATCATCAACATATACTTACATAGTCTCACCTATCATACTAGCAAACATCTTATTTACAAGCCTTTGATATGTTTTTCCTATGATTTTATAACCCAAATGACATCATTTTGTAACAGTAAAGTCCTCAAGCCTAGTAGAAGGAAGTATACTCCTCGTCCTCAAGGTCTATCGGGAATATGCGTCCATGAAACTCATTAATTCATGCTCGGACGTTACATCGACCATGTAATCGATATGCGGTATTGGTTAATTGTCCTTTGATCACGCCGTGTTGAGATCCAAAAAGTCAATGTACAATCACCACAAATCATTATTCTTTTTCACAAGAACCAGATTAGACACACAAACGGGATATTTGACCTTGCAGATGAAATAATTATCAACTAGTTTGATCACTTCTTCCTCAAGAGCTTGATATCGATCTTGGCTTTAACTTCCACCTTTTTTGTACGACTAGTTTGACCGTCTTGTCGAGGTTTAGTTTATAGCTCACCACTTTTAGAGGCGTGATATTTATTACAATGGGCATAGTTAGTAAATATCGAAGTAATCATGGATGAAAGCAATGGTTCATGGTAGAACATATGATCGAGCGCCGTAATTGGGCTAATGATAATATGTGGGGTTACTAATTGAACCATAAGTAACTTATGGATTACAAAAGATTCTAAGTTCTAATCAAACATGAACAACAAGTAAAATCCACTAGATGTTTGTGTTCACTTGTGGGAGCCAAGAAGTTTGGAGGAATGTTAAGTGGTAATACGTTGACAGATTTCACCATAGAAACTTTGTATGTTCATTCCCAAAATGGAAAGCAACGTAGAGATTGGACTCGCCATTGGACTTAAAATGTGAAAACCTCGTAAGACCAAGTCAGATCACAATATGTCTGTGATGACAGTTGGTGCAGTTGCAGACATAGAAGAATCACTAGTTCATTAAGCAAGAAGCACATACAGCAAGTACGCCATTTGCAGAAGACTGCTACAGGGTGGAAGTTTGTCACCTAATTACATCAGTAGACAACCAAGTAAAATTCTTTTTGAATTTTCTTTCCGACAAAAGAGGATGAGGGTCATGTTAAAGGATTAGAAGTCAGATATATGGCAGAAAGGACAACAGTTCTTTGAGAATTAGATTGAAAGAAAATCGTGGTTAGTGATAGCCATTGGATTATTAAGCATAAGTGGGAGATTGTTAGGATATGTTGTAAAAGCTTGACTTTAAGATACTAGTAATTCCATTTGATCTGGCAATCATGTTTTAGTCAAAGTATTTATGTTTGCAATTTATTTATTTATGCAATCATGACTCCTTTATTTTACATTGTAGATAGTATGGTTCGTCGTGTCGAACATAAAGATCACACCATCGGTTCCTTGTAAGATATAAACTAATTGTTCACAGTCTAGACATGCAATGAAACCCCCGTTGAAAAAAGATTGTAGTGTAGACTTGATTCAGTTGATCTTTGACTGAAGGATTGCACTAGTACTTAAGTATTGAACATGACACAAGAAGGATAATATTGTAAGATTTATTGATCGTAGTTATAATCTAGACCTTTAGTAATTGGTGCGTACTCTTAAGCTGCATGATAATATAAAACGGGTATATATATTCATTACTTGTTTATTTGATTTACCAATGGTAATTTCTATTATGTTAGGATGACATACTCTGTATTTTGGTAAATGAGGGTTTTTATATGATATGATGTTATAATTATTTAAGATCACTATGTTACAATGTGTTGGGTAGATGACGTCCCCGAAATGAGCTCAGCAAGAAATATTATGTCAAGCCCCCTGCTGACGGATGTGTATCCAACATAATGATTAATGATCTGAGTGGTACTAGTTTCGGAAATAGATAAGAATTTAATTAATTATTTTGTTAGTAATTTAATTAATCAACGAACGTTATATCTTAAAAATAGGGAGAAAAATCGATCAACTAAATTAATATTATTATATTAATTAGAGACGAATTAATTATAATTCATAGCTAAATGGTGAGAGCAATAATATTACTAGTGGAATGTTTTATTATTTAATTCTATTTAGAAATTATGAATTAATTATATTCCATAATTTAGATTCCCTACGGATAGGAATATTCCTTCTAGAATATTACATAGGGTTAGGAGAGTAAGGGGTCTTCAAGAAGGTAATTAAGGATTATGAAGAATATTATCCTAGATGGGAAAAGAGATGGAAAATAATTAGGATTCCTAAACCTAATGAGTTAAACTCATATTTAGCACCTCTTTGTTGTCTTTATTGTAGCCTAAAAATACACTAAGTCTCGTAGCCTCATGAGAACAATGATACACACGTTATTCCTACATGAAGGGGGCTGATATTTTCGGCCAACATATGTGAGAGAAAGGGAATTCTTCTTCGAGGGAAGATTCGGAAAAAACCGAGAGGTATTAGAAAAAGAAGATCGAGAGGCTTTGGGATCCAATAAATCGCTCCACCAAGATTTATTGGAGATCGTGTAGGGTCATAAAATAGAAGATTCGAAGGTTATTAATTCGGATCCCGTCGAATATATATGTGCGTTCATCCTGTCGGATATATACAACCCTGCAGCACCTCTGATGGCCACCGAAACAGGAGAGGACGACCATCGAAGGAAGACAAGCTCACCGGAGCACTCCCAGCGACCAATCGCCATCAGAAACGTTAGTGCCGGAGCCCCACGCGCCCTCATTGGTAGCCCCAGTGCCGCCCGTGCCTGGCCCCGCACGACCGCGGCTATGTTCATCATGCACCATCGTTCAGTGCCCCGTGTTCTTCGCACGACATTGCCCAAGAATCTATCTGCGCGACCCGCGAAGCAGACGTGTGACTCGCACAGACGCAAATCGAGCGCAACTCGCGAAGACTTCGTGCGTCCTGCATGCACACGACGTCCCTGACCGACCATCTCGCGTACTCGTGCGCCTGCACGCCTACAAGTCACGACCCAGCACGTGCAGTCCGCGGCCAACGAGCCAATTACCGTGCATAGTGATAAGACTGGCCTGAACCAGCCCAGTCTGGCCCAAACCCGACCAGACCCGGTCCAACCCGATTCAGCCCGAAAAAAAGCCCAGTCCGTGCCCAAGATGGTTTTCGAGCAGTCCGATACACCTACCGAAGGTTCGAGACAACCCGACGAGCCCGACAAGCAACCAAAGATGCATTGATGAGGTCAAGTCCGATTGCCAAATGGATTCTGCGATTCAGACGATCTCCTATATAGGAAATCAGAAACGTCTCAGAGTTGGTAATAATTTTAAACTGTATATTCTAATCTTAACTATAGGTTCTACTATGTTGGGATTTATTATTCGATTTATTTGAATGTGCACATTGTCGACGTTCCTAATATAACCCAACAAATAGGTTCTATAGGTAGAGAAAGATCCATCTTGATCCGAAATGGGTCACCAAGGTAATCACGCTTTTGAGAGGAATGTTTGGGTCACCGTAAGGCTCATAGGTTGCACTCCACTAGTATTATAGCTCAACCCAGCAGGGGCCGATGAAATGAAGTTGAACAAGTTGAGTAGCTCGTTCAATATGGGTCGAACACTTAAAAGGCAGATTGGGGGTGAGACTTGAAAACCTAGATGAGTCATGAGACACACTGCGACCCAAGGTAAGCGGGAGGCCTGAAGAGCATCAGTGGTGAGAACACAACAAGATTAAGCACAACCATAGGAATAATGATGAATCTCGGGCAGCCCCTGGGAAACCCTTTGGTAGTAAGAAATCTTGGGCACCAAGACACAATTAATTAGGCATCGAGGTAATTACAACATAAATAGAGGTAAGGTATGATTAAAGACTTCTTCATCTGATATCTAAAATATTCTTAGTGATAATATCTTTCACATCCACATACTAACTTGATCATCGGTGTGCTAACGCCGGAAGCAACTCCGGACCCTTGTTTTGTAAATCATCAGCTACGTAACGGGCATTGCCATCTTAGGCAATCGGGTCATCAAGTCAGTCCATCAACGAGATGTTTAGAGAGATTTGGTTACCTAAAGTTGGAATTATTTGGTGGATCACTATCAATGGGTACTCGAAACTGATTATAGAGAATTTGCGTTGTCTCTAATGCTAGATTTTTAGTAAACTAGATGTTCGATCATTTATATGATATAACATTTAAAATACCCTGGCCGACTTATGTGAAATGTCCAAAATACCCTAGTCGGTTCGCATTTCGTCCACCTCATAGTCAGCATCTAGATTCCTACTTATCTTTAATAATTCTATTATGATATGTCTAAGTATACAAGAGTCGTCGGAGGTCCTAGAGCCTCGAGGCGTCCTAAGTTGACTTAGCTCATTGTCGAAACGACTTAGGTCATTCTTAAGCGTCGGCAGGTCATGTCGCGTTTATCCATCTTTCTAAGGGAAGTCGACTTATGGAGGTCGACTGAGAGAGTCATCTGGACCCTGTTAGGCCAGACATCTAAGAAATTCTTAGGAAGAATCGACTCTGCAGAAGTCGACTCGTTGATGTCGATTAGGGTAAATCGACTAACATCCCAGTCGCCCGACTGAGTATTTAGGCCTGAACCGCTATGCCACAGTATGGCTATATCAGGGCCAAATGGGCGTTCAAATTATTATTATTATTATTATTATTATTATTATTATTATTATTATTATTATTATTATTATTATTATTATTATTATTATTATTATTATTATTACTATTAATGTTGTTGTTGTTGTTGTTGTTATTATTATTATTATTATTATTATTATTATTATTATTATTATTATTATTATTATTATTATTATTATTATTATTATTATTATTATTATTACTATTATTAATATTTTTATTTTGATCGATAAATGTAAATATATATATCAATCCTGAGGTTCGAACGACCGTATGACGACATACAAAAGCACAATGGGCAGCCACGAGCTCGGCTCCTCATTTGCTAGAGAAAGTAGTAGAAAGACAAGTACAGGTCGGTTGCTCACACAAATGTCAATAAAAAGCAAAGATAGTGTATGGGAACTGTTTGTCACATTTTTGTTGCATTTTTCTTTGTTATTTTTCCTTTCTTTTTCCCCATATTAGGTCTTTTAGTTTGTTTTTAGTCAGTTTTGTCGTCTATTGCGTGTTTTTATCTATTTAGAGTCATTTAGGTGTTTTCGTTTGTTTTTCGATCATTTCTCGATTTTTCCTTGTCATTGGTATGCAGGTTAGAAGACTCGGGAGATTTATGTTTCATGATAAAATGTGTCGTGTGAATGTGATTATAGAGAGCATTTCGTTGGGAGTATACTGGAAAAAGCGGATTCAAATTGCGTTATCAAACGAGCCCGAACGACCCCGAAATGTAAGGATGTGCATGCGGTCCAGACACCAAGCCCCGCGTCGTGGAACGAGCAGCCCCACGCGCACGTCGCGCCGCACAACTGCCACAATATGGTCAGAGCTCCCGAATTCGCACGTCACGCCGCGGCACCTGGTACCAACCTTCCCAGTGCAGCAGCCCTCGCGCGCGCGTCACTCCAGCGCGGCACAACACAGCACTCCCTCGCGCGCGCGTAACTTCAGCATGGCACGGCATAGCAGCACTCCATGCTCTGCGCGACCCCAGCACGACGCGACGCAGTGATGAAGATCGCGTGTCCCGACTGCCGATAAGCCACAAATCTGCGCCTTGAATTGTCGATAGGTGTTTCTCTAGCCACAACCGCGCCTATTGAAATGAATAAATTGCAATAGAAATCTAGAAGAGATCTAAGACAAAGTGTTTGAACAGAAGTTTGGATTTTTATTGATAAAATTGATGATGAAAAATAACATGGGGAAGGGGCCTTTATATAGGCACAAAATATGTCTAATCCTAATCTACCTAGGAACTAATAAAGCAATAAAATATTGAGTATCATATTATAATAAGGAAACCAAATAATATAGGGATCTTTGGACCTGTCTTGCACTCCAAGTACTTTCCCTCTCTCTCGCGCGACCGCCTCACACCCGCCGACCTCGCGCGCTGCCTCGCACGCCCTAGTCCTCGAGGACTAGGGCACCGCCATTCTCCGTGCGTGCATGCCCATCCGACGTGTTGCGCATGCTGCTGCTGCCAGTCGCGTCATCGCACGCGTGCGTACCGCCTGTTTGTCCGCATGCCTCGAAGCGTAAGGTCTCGCATGCGCGTGCCTCTTCCGCGCGCACTCTTGGCGTGCCCGTGCTGTGCGCATCGTCTCCAGTCACTCGCATCCCGCTCGCGCGCGCCAGTCGCGCACTTCCGCTGGCCAGCGTCCGTTCGCCCATCACGCACGCCAGTTGCGCGCATTCGTCCTTGCCCGTTGTCAGGCCATTCTCGCTCGCCTCGCCCGCACTATGCTCAAGTGCGCGCATTTCTGCTGTCTCTCGTGCAAGCCTCTTGCGTGCATGATATGCTCGACTCGCGGCGTTCTTGAGCTGCCTAGCCACTTCACATCATTCCCGTCCCTTTCAAGCGCTTCCTTGTCCTCAAGGTTGAAACCCGGGAACTGATCGCGCATCTCATCAAGATCTTCCCATGTGGCTTCTTCATGTGGCAACTCTTCCCAATCAACTAGTACCACCCAACGATAGCACCCTGCCTTCTTGACTTTGCGATATTCGATCGCACATTTTTGGCGTACAATGATTCTACCATCGGTCGCAGTTGCTGGTAATTCCTCACAATACTTTTGCGCTTCTCCAAGGCTTCTCTTAAGCTGTGAGACATGGATAACTGGGTGGATCTGCGAACTTTCTGGCAGTTCGAGACGATAAGCTACTTGACCAATGCGCTTCAGGATCTGATAAGGCCCATAGTAGCGAACTCCAAGCTTAGTCGCTGCCCTTTGTGTTGTCGTGCGCTGCCTGAATGGCCGTAGCTTTAATTAAACGTATTCTCCTGGTGTAAAGCTTTTCTCACGCCTCTTACCATCTGCGAAGGCTTTGGTTCGATTAATTGAGCCTTCGAGATTTTTCTTTAATTCTCGCAACATCAAATCTCGCTCCTCAAGTTCTCAACCAACCTCATCGTTCACCGTACTTCCCTCCGAATAATTGATCAACGTCGGGGGTTTACGCCCGTATACCAGCTCGAATGGCGTCATCTTGGTCGACTCGTGATAAGTGGTATTGTACCAATACTCTGTCCAAGGCAAAAAGTTCTCCCACCTTTTTGGAAATTGATGGACATAGCACCTTAAATACTGCTCAAGAGTTCGGTTGGTTACCTCGGTCTGCCCGTCTGTCTGGGGTGGTAGGCTGAGCTCATGGATAACTTGGTTTCTTTAAGCTTGAAGAATTCAAAACAAAAGCTGCTCATAAAGATCCTATCTCGGTCGGAAACTATAGATCGTGGAGCTCCGTGTAACTTCATCACATATTCAACGAATAGTCTGGCAATTGATTTTGCTGTATAGGGATCTGTGATGCGTATAAAATGAGCATACTTGATGAGTCGATCTACTACGACCATAACACTATCAAACCCATTAGAACTCAGTAACCTTTCTATGAAATCCATAGTGATGTCTTCCCAAATTGCCTCGGGTACCGGTAGAGGTTGTAGCAGCCCGCTCGGTCGTCGTGAATCGGCCTTAGTGCGTTGACAATCGTCGCACCGTGCAATGTAATCTCGAACTGTACTCTGTTGTCTTGGCCAAAAGAAGGTATTGGCTATTCTCATCCATGTGCGGTAGATAACTGAGTGTCCCCCGACCTTGGAATCGTGGAAGTGCTGCATGATCTTCTCGCGTAACTGCCCACTGTCGAGAAAAAATACTTATCCTCGGTGCAGTACTAAGCCATTGTGCAGCTCATAATCGATAGCAGTAGTTTTACCGACTTCGATCCATTGTCATGATTCCTGGCAATAAGTATCCTCCTCTTGCACCTTTCGAACTTCCTCCCAAATAGTCCAAGTCGGTCCAGTGATAGCGTTAAGCTCAGCTACATTCGTCCGTCGGGATAATGCGTCAGCTACAACATTCTGTCGACCCGGTCGGTAGACTATCTCGAAGTCGAACCCCATAAGTTTCGAGACAAACTTCTACTGCTCAGAGGTTACAGTCCTCTGCTCAAGTAGATGCTTTAGTGGTTGCTGGTCGGTTACAATCCAAAAATGTCGTCCCAATAGATAAGGTCTCCAGCATCTTACAGCCTCGACAACTGCTAGCATCTCCTTCACGTACACAGATAAACTCAGTCGAGCCATGCCTAGCGCCTTGCTGAGATAGGCTAGGGGTCGCCCTTTCTACACTAGCACGGCTCCAATCCCAATATCGCTCGCATCTGTGTGTACCTCGAACAAGACATCAAACCTAGGCATGGCGAGCACTGGCGTCGTAGTCATTGCGACTTTCAGTTTCTCAAATGCCTCATCGCTAGCCTTGGTACATGTGAACCTGCCCTTCTTGGTCATCTCTGTAAGTGGCTTAGCGATGGTCTCATAATCCTTCACGAACTTTCTGTAGTAACCCGTGAGCCCTAGGAATCCTCGGAGCTGCGTGAGACTCGTTGGCTTAGGCAGTAAACCATAGCCTCTATCTTCCGTGGATCAACCTTCACGCCATCGTAGGATATACAATGACCTAGGTACTCAACCATCTTCTGCCCGAATGAACACTTGGGCGGCTTGATGTGAAATGAGTTAGCCTCCAAGATTTCGAGCACCACTCTCAAATGCTCCGGATGTTCAACCCATGACTTTGAATATATCAAGATATCATCAAAGAAGACTAGAACAAACTTACGTAGATACTCCTTGAAGATAGAGTTCATAGCAAATTGGAAAGTAGATGGAGAGTTGCACAACCCGAATGGCATCAACAAATACTCATAATGCCCTTGATGCGTACGAAAAGCTGTCTTCGAAATATCAACCTTGTCGAGTCGAATCTGATGATAACCAGCTCTCAGGTCGAGCTTTGAGAAATAGCGTGATCCAGCTAACTCATCGAGCATGTCGTCGACACTAGGAATAGGAAATCGATCCTTGATAGTTGCGACATTCAGAGTCCGATAGTCAATACACAACCTCCATGTTCCATCCTTCTTCTTAGCCAATAATACTGGTGACTAAAACGGACTCGTGCTATGCTGAATTAACCTTGATTCTAACATCTCAGCTACTTGCCTTTCGATCTCAGTTTTCTGAAAGTGAGCGTACCTATAAGGGTGGACGTGTACAACATGTTTCTAATTGATCAGTGGTATACGATGATCGAACTCCCGGTGGGGTGGTAATCCCTTAGGTTCGCCCAGCACTTCCCCAAACTCCTTTAGAAGCTCGCGCACATCTCCTTGTTGTTGCTCCTCTTTGTCTATGTGCGCCCCAGTGTTCTCGACGACTACTGCAAAGATTTGGCAGCCACCTCGCCAAACTCTTTCAATGCTCTTCAATCCAACTTCTTTGGCACCTTTTTCAATGCCCGTGCTCAGAGTGACCTGTCGACCTCCAGAATTAAACTCCATAATTCCCGTTCGATAGTCGGTAGTCACCTTGCCTAATCCTTCGAGCCACTGTACTCCCAGAACGACGTCTGGTCCGACCAAGGGTAAGGCATAGAGATCAGCTTTCACCGTAACTCCTTGGAATTTGATGGGCACTTTGCGGAATGACTCAGTACATTGTAGCCTTTCACCATTAGCTACTCGAACTTCAAATGGCTAGATCTTTGTAGTTGGAAACTTCAGATTTTGAGACAAGTCAACATTAATGAAGTTATGTGACGATCCGTTGTCTACGAGCACGATTACTCGTCGGTCCTTAACCCAAGCTGGTAGTCGCATAGTCCTTGGCCCTCTGATCCCAACCATTGCGTGCATCGAGATTTCAACTTATTCTTCTAGCACTTCGACCTCTCCCTCTTGCTTTAGTTCCTCCTCGATTTCAAAATTATCCTCGTCGGAATTGGCAACCTCAATAAAAAAAGTCTAATTGCAATGATGGCCCGGTGTAAATTTTTCTTCGCATTTGAAACAGAGACCTTTCTCACGTCGGTGTTTGACTTCTTCGGGCAAAAGCCGCCTGATTACTGGCCCTGGTGGTCGAGCGCTGATGGCTGATCATGTGTCCGCGGTTGCTTGGCTCGGGCCCGTACGACGTGTGTCGGTGAATTGGGCGTCCGCCCGTCCCCTTCATGTTGCGACTAGGTGATCCTCGCGTCGTCGGGAAACCTCCATAGCAGCGTGCATGGTATCTGGCCGTTCCAGACGTACCTCAGCCGCCAGATCGTACTTCAGACCACATATGAATACCCCTACTAATGCAGTCTCGGGCCAGCCCCGTACTCAACATGCTAAACGTTCAAACTCCTTAAGATAATCATGTAAATTACATGTTTGCCTTATACGAGTCAGCGCCTCATCATAGTTGTGGTAGTCGGATGTACCAAAGCGTGTAAGTAACTCTCGCTCAAAATCGCCCCATGTAAGAACTCGTTGTCGGTTGCGGTAAATGCTTGTGAGCCATTGCCACCATACATTGGCCTCACCATCGAGATAGAATGCTGCGTACCTTACTCGATCATGGCCATCAGTTTCGTTGAGCTCGAAGTATTGAGCAACTCGGTTGAGCCGGGCCTCTGGATTGGTACCGTTGAACGTGAACAGCACCAGTCTTTGCTTGTTAGGCCTCGGCCGCTCTCGGTAATTGGACCCATGCGATTTCCATTCGCATTCATCCTCGGGCTCGCGCTCGTACCCCTCGCACGGTTATTCGTGCGCGTCGCGCCGTCATTCTCCATTGGCCCGCTCGTGCGCGCGTTTTTTACCGCGCCTCGGTGATGGTGTGCGCTCGTCGCGCTTCCGCTGTTGCTGGAACGCCGCAACACCTCGTCCAGGCGTTGCTCGAGTCGCGACACCGCCGTGTTGGTGTTGTTTTGGCCTTCGTCGAGCGATCCAAGCCTTCCTTCCATGACTTCGCTCATACTTCGGACTTGAACATCGAGGTTATCAATCTTGTCCTTCATCTCTTTGTTGGCCATTGCTTTCTTCTCTTGTCTTCGTTCCTTGCTTTGTGGACTCGTCTTGAAGATGATGATGGATTTTTTTATTTTTTTTTTTGATAGGGGGGACGAAAAAAGAAGGGAAAAAAAAGGGAATGGGATAGGAAAAAGACACACGATCTAACACCTCTCAATGAAAGCACTAATGATGAAGATCGCGTGTCCCAACTACCGATAAGCCATAAATTAGCGCCTTGAATCGCCGATAGGTGTTTCTCTAGCCACAACCGCGCCTATTAAAATGAATAAAATTGCAATAGAAATCTAGAAGAAATCAAAGACAAAGTGTTTGAACAGAAGTTCGGATATTTATTGATAAAGTTGATGTGAAAAATAACATGGGGAAGGGGCTTTATATAGACACAAAATATGTCTAATCCTAATCTACCTAGGGAACTAATAAAGTAATAAAATATTGAGTATCATAGTATAATAAGGAAACCAAATAATCTAGGGATCTTTGGACTTGTCTTGCGCTCCAAGTACTTTCCCTCTCTCTCGTGCGACCGCCTCACACCAGCCGACCTCGCGCACCGCCTCGCACGCCCTACTCCTCGAGGACTAGGGTACCGCCATTCTCCGCGCGTGCATGCCCATCTGGCGTGTTACGCACACCGCTGCTGCCAACCGCCTCATCGCGCGCGTGTGTCCCGTCTGCTTGTCCGCATGCCTCGAGGTGTAAGGTCTCCATGCGCGTGCCTCCTCCGCGTGCGACTTTTCCGCGCTCGCTCTCGCCGAGCCCGAGCTGTGTGCGTCGTCTCCAGTCCCTCGCGCGCACCAGTCGCGCACTCCCGCGGGCCAGCATATGTTCGCCCATCACGCACGCCAATTGCGCGCGTTCGTCCTTGCCCGTTGTCTGGCCATTCTCGCTTGCCTCACGCGCACTATGCTCAAGTGCGCACAAATATGTTGTCTCTCGTGCAAGCCTCTTGAGTGCATGATATGCTCGACTCGCGGCGTTCTTGAGCTGCCTAGCCACTTCCGCATCACGCAGAACTTCCTCACGCGCGCGACACCCCTCCACGGCGCGGCACTGTTGCAGCTATATATACAAGATCGGGAACTTCGGCAGATTGTATTCTTTTTACGCCAGAACCCTATCCCTCATCTGTTTTATTTGTTTTTCGCTTTTTTCTCATAATTTTGGATGTAGAACACAGATTTGCACTGGGATTTCTTCCTTGCTTTGGATTTAAGCGTGTTTATCAAATTCAACTTTGGAATTTCATCGATTGTAAGGATTTCTTTTCACTTAAGTGTTGATTATGAATTCTATGATTGAATTGATTGCTTGTGTTGATAATAAATTGTGATCGACTAAATTCATATGCTAGGGAATAGGGGAATGATATTTTGAATTCGTTGTGATTGTCGGGCTTAAGATTGTTTAATTTGTGCGAGTTAATCTTATTAGGATTTTCGATCATTGTTCTTGAGTTTTGAGAATTGTTGAAGAGTGACACTTCAACTTTCAATTGTTTCAACTGAATTTGATTAATTCGTGCATGATGGTAGGATTTCTAAATGGACTAGTTGATTTATCACCTTCTAGTTCAATTTAATCGACTCTAAGAACCGAAAGGGGAGGAGTCGGTCGAAATAGGCTCGTACAAACTATGCTTGTTTGTAATTGTACTTCCTAGGTGTTAAATGACTTGTTAGTTTGTCATTTAAGTTTGTTCTCTTGTTACAAAAAGTTATTGAGAATGAATACTTAATCGTGCCGGTTAGTCAAATCACTTAACCGAACAATCTCTTGCTTGATAATTGCATTCTGAACCAAAACGGATATCCACGACTCCCTAGCTTCTCAAATCTTATTTGTTCTACGTGTTCGATTACTATTTAGTTGCTTTATTTGAATTCTTGTAGTAGTTGTCAATTAAAAATCAAAACAATCTATTCTTCGCATGCGTCGTCGGCGCGTCAGCGCATGCGTGTTGGACAACTCTCAAGCTCTAAATGCAAAGAAAAGGACTCTCAAAGCCCAAGGCTCTGCCTCTCAAACTCGGCTAGCACATTCGGGTATAGCACAAAAATGATGCGATAGACATGAACTTTTACCTTATGGATCACAAGGCTCGGGGATTGATACTCATTTTCAAAAATCAGCCTATTATTCGCATTCCAAATGAAGTACACGGTTGCCGCTAGCGTTGCTTTCTTCAACTTGGTTTGCCAACTAGCCGCCATCTTGGTCCATTTGAGGGCCCTTTGGAGAGTCAACGGCCTATGACGAAGGCTAACTCATACTCGAATCTCCGCCCAAATTTCCGAGCTAAAGTGACAATCAAAGAAGAGGTGGCTCGATGATTCATTCACAACACCGCAAAGAGAGCATGTCGGGTCTTCGTCAAGAAACTCTAAGCGGTCTTTTGTCCGAAGCCGAGCACCCCCGACCAAAGGATAAATGAGTGTTACAAGTCCCCCAAAAACAACCCCGGCCCAAGGCACCGAAGACCCTCTAGGTCTTAGGAAGTCGTAGCATTTACTTGACCCATCTTGCCTACCTCGAGAGCTCCAGCCGTGAAGAAGGGCTTTCTCGGCTCGCTTATTACCTGCCTTTTTAACCAAAACATTTCGGATCCCGAAGACAGCTTTGAAGAGAGGCGAGTCTTTCGTGTCAATTTCCCAATCCCAAATGGAGTTTTCCTTCAAGTAGACTTTGTGAATCCATTTGTACAACGGGTGTCCTTCTTAACTTGCATATTTCAAAGCGTCCGAGTAAGCAATGCTTGATTCTAAGCATCCAAATCTGAAGACCCAAATCCCCTTCCGAGCGTGGTAGGCATAAGTTATCCCATCAATGGGAGCACTTCGCGCGGTAGACGTTGTGAATTTATTATTATTATTATTATTATTATTATTATTATTATTATTATGAATGATAATTTGTTGTTGAGCAGAGAATGGTATGAGAAAAAATATTATTGGATATATGGACTGAGTTTCGAGATGAAGATGGGACGGAATTGACACAAATTTTAAAATTATTACAACAAATTACAACTTTAAAACTAATTAAAAAACAATTAAAAAGAAAAATTAGTGGATTAAAACTAATTTTGTTTGTTTTTTTTTCGAAACGATAGATAATATTATAACACAAAATGCACAAATGTGCGAATACAAGCAGCTACTAGCTGAATAAGAACAGCCAACAGCTGAAAGTGGGAGGACAGTCTATGACTGTGATACAATCGATGACCGCCTAGAACCGACCCCAACGGGGTAATTCAAAACACTAACACACAAAAACACTAAAAAACTGAAAAGACCCTAACAGGGTAATACCGAGTGTCTGCTTCCAACAGGAGAATAAATTTGACACTCAGGCTAACTGAGGCCAAAGACCCAAACCAAAAACACGACAAACACAAAATGCACAAATGTGCGAATACAAGCAGCTACTAGCTGAATAAGAACAGCCAACAGCTGAAAGTGGGAGGACAGTCTATGACTGTGATACAATCGATGACCGCCTAGAACCGACCCCAACGGGGTAATTCAAAACACTAACACACAAAAACACTAAAAAACTGAAAAGACCCTAACAGGGTAATACCGAGTGTCTGCTCCCAACAGGAGAATAAATTTGACACTCAGGCTAACTGAGGCCAAAGACCCAAACCAAAAACACGACAAACACAACAAACAAGTCAACAACACTATCAACAAAACAACAAAAAACTAAACGAGCCCTTCCTAAGCCGCAGCAGCAGCTAACCAAAACCAACGGAAACAAGTCGACCACAGATCCTGTAGCCAGAAGCAACGACCCGAAACTTCCAAAACCACTCGGTTGCCTAACAGAGCCGAAACCTCCACCTCGAAACCGCAGCAGGCCAACCCGCACCACGCCATAACACCCAAATGCCCCGAACGAACAAAAGGAAGCCACGACCCAGCCCCAGCCCAAATCGCCTGGAAGCGCCCCAAAACCATCACACCACCACAACACCTCCCCGACCAACACCACTGGTAGAAGAAGAAAGCGACGGCCCCAATTACCCAAAAACAGATTATCGGGAGAAGATGGATCGGAGCAACAACGGCCCGGTCACCCGACAACAACAGCGCCGGGCAATCAGCCCACTCCCCGCCCCAAGAACCGCACCACGGCTCCTCCTCCACGCAACAAAGAAGTTACTAACCTTAAATCACGGACCGGCGTCGAGATAGACGGAGACCATCCGCGAGAGGCTAGGCCCCACTCCATTGAAACCGGGAGGAGGAGCAGAAAAAAAGGGGGCAAGGATCCAAGCAGTGAAGGGCCGGCGACCGCCGGCTAAGTTTGAAGGCCGCTCAGGAAGGCAACGACGACGAGATTGGGGAAAAGTTTTCTGTTTACTTTTCGCTGAGGAAGAAAGAGAAAGTAGATCTGGTTTCTAATTTTTTTTGTTTGTTTAAATTGGAGATTATTTATCAAAATTCGTCACAAACTAAATAAATCCGGAGCGATAAGATGTAGATTAAATCCAGCCCAACCCCATTATTTCCCCTTTCAGCCCAATTATAGCACCTAGGGTTTTTCTCGTTGGTAGTGACGTTTGCATACGTACGTACGGCCCCTTCTCCGGCACTGTTCATCCGGTTCGGGTCGGAGCTGCTCCAGAGTTTTCTCTGTTGGTAGTGACGTTTGCATTCGTACGGGTGACGTTTCGACCCCTTCTCCGGCGCTGTTCATCCGGTTCGGGTCGGAGCTGCTCCAGGTGTCATGGTGAAAAAAAAGAAGAATTCACGGGTATCGAGACCCGGTCCTTCTTCGAGCAGACCAGGTCCTTCTTCGAGCAGTACTGAATCAAGAATCGGCTTCAAGCTGGTCCCGATTCAACAGGAAGACATCACTCTCGACTTGAATGGTGGAGGAGTCCAGGAGTACAGGGCGATGATAGAGGATATCGCTGCAAAACACGGGGTTTTTAAGTGTATATTCAAAAGCTCCCGAGGCCCGAGACTTCTGCAAATGCTCTCATCCTCCGGTTGAGAGAAAATTTTCGATATCTATCTCCAATCGGGGACACAGAGAATTGGGTGCCGTTTTCTGCATTCGAGCTTATATTTTTTCGCATTTAACGTGAACGGTGGCATTTGGCACATGTTGCAACATGTTTCCCACTAATTTGAGTGAACTAAATATGCAGTATCTCCCGGAGCAATTAAGTGTTGCTTATGGCTCATTACAACAGTCAAAACGACGAGCCTGTCTTCTGTTGGGGAAACACAAATTGGTGAGCGTGATAATAAATTTGAGCCACTACGAGAATCGTGGAATTGGAATTGACATTTTGAGTTGGTCTTGTCTCACCATTTGTCAGATGATCCCGGAGGCCGTAAGGTTTCCCCAGATACTCAATGCGATTTGCTTTGGGTTTGACGGGCCGGGCCTTCAATTGAGTACAGAGTTGGTGAATTTGCAAACTAATTTTCTCAAAATGTGTAAGAATCTGGTTGGCCATTCAATCATTGAGAGGTTACATAAGGTTCTCATTCCCCTAGAAGTTTTCGACTCAGTAGCAATTATGAAGCAGGTGGCCGAGATGATGCTCATGACTGAAGGAGAAAACACATACGTAGTGAGCAAAGAAATGTGCACCATGGATATGGCTCGTAAACTTATTATGAGCACGCAGGTACTTGTATATACAATGTTGTGTTTTTTCTATAATTTCTATACTTGATTTTTTATTCTTTTTTTCATTGTTGAATTTGATAGGATGCTCTTACACTCCTTCAAGTTTATAAGGATGCGGGTGACCTCTATGAGGTTGAGGATGAGAACTAATCCATTGGTTAGTAGTTTAAATTTTACAATTTATGAGGTTACATTGTATATGTTTGCAGTCAAGCGAACCACATTGTATATGTTTGCAATCGGACCACCATAAGACCTTTACCAGACTTATGAGGTTACATTGTATATGTTTACAGTATTAAGAAAGAAAGAAAATCATCTTCTTGGTGTCATGCGAAAATGAACCTTGTATGAACCTTCATCACTTCCATCAATACGAAAAAAAAAAAGTTAGGACAGAAAATTACAAGGGTAGAAGCAACTGTCCTTGCTTTCAGGTACCTGGAAAAGAGAAATCTTGGTGGCAATTACTAAATTTAACGGTGAATGGTGTATATAATTTTGTTGACTTTGTTCGTGTACATATTTCACATGTTGACTTCTTCCGGACTTGGTAAACTTACTGTCTCTTATAGCATCTGAAATGTATAGATTTATATTGAACTGAGAATGGTATGTGGAGTCTTAATTTGACACTTGATCCACCATGCGATTATGCTTTATGAAATGAAGCAAATCCTTTACCAAAAGTGTATTACAGAATATTAGCTACTATTTGCCTAAAATTGCTCTGGCATTATAGTTTTAAAGAAGGCATGAGGGATATCTTTCATTTTTCGTTACGTACCTCAACAGTAATAACTTAAAACGGTTTCGGAAATAATATTTATCATGGTCAACACATAAATAAATAGAAAGCGCTTGAAGCATTTGTCACCAGTAGTTAAAGTAATTTAGATTATAATAGATGTTTTCTTTGAAGCCCAGTCTCTCTCCATGTAAGCTAAGCGGTGTTGGTATAGGCAAGAGTATGAAATCAACAATAAAAATCCATTTATCGTGCCAATATTTTTAGGAACCCACGGGCTGAGCTGTGGGCACCTGTTGATCTTGAAAACATTGTTAAGATCCTTAGAAAGCAACTCATTTTCCAAATCAGTTAAGCCGTTCTATGGCATTGTTTAATAACCCAAAAGAAGCCTCTTGTTTTTATTCTAAGGAAAATGGGGAAGGGGACCGAGTGAATATTTCATCAAGGCTTCCCAGACACTTGAAGGTAGTGTCTGGTGGAAATGCGCGATTTCCAATAGAAAGAAAAAATGTGACTTGATATGGCCATTCACTACTATTGGACGAGATTCATTCCTGTGGACTTGTTGAAAAATGAACCCATCACTATATCATTATTTTTCCGCCGTTCTTGTTTTATGAAGTTGTATTATCATTGATAACCTGTGAGTGTGTTTTGGAGCTTGAACTAGGGAGATATAGATGTCTCGTGACTTGTGTTTAAGTTATTTTTTCTGTTGTTTTCAGCTTCTACTATACTTTGATGTTGTGTTTAAGCTTTCTGTTTGTTTCTTCAATTGGCCATGTCGAGTTACAATGTTGAATCTGTTGCTATGCTTTGAACTCTTTGTTTTGCCCGTTCAATACCACCATTGTCAGTTTCTTCTTTTATGCAGGTTTAATTTTCTCGTGTCAGGCTTCGTTGCAGATTTTGTTTTTCTTAATTTTGTGTACGGATTTAGATTTGCATACAAGGTTAAACTTGTTAGTTTTGGTTTGTCCCTTTTTGTCTAATCACAGATTTACTAATAGGATTCTCAAATTTGTTTCCATGTTTACTTTCAATGCATGATTAATTGATTATCAAATGAATTCAAAATCTCTCTCTCTCTCTCCATGAAAACCTTCCAGTTCTTCAATGAGTGTTGTACTGAAAACTTGTCTTTTAAGCTAAATGGTTCGTTAATCAGGATTTGATGAACTCTTTGTGTCATATTCTTAGTCAATTGAAGGTTGTAAAGATTTGCATATTTATGGCTGGTATAGGTTTATCATATGAGGTAGGTGGTTTTCACAATTTGAACTAATATCAAAACAGATTTATTTAACTTCAATTGTACAGTTTTCTCTTTTTTATGTACCTTGTTTACAAATATGATTTTATCTTGAATATCTCAAAGTTTGTCTCTAGTTGTGAGCATTTTACTACCCACTTTACGCATTCATTTGCTAAGAGAATGAAAAACTAGCGATTCTCACCTGTGGATGCCAATTGTTTCAGGACTTCTTGCAGCTGCAGTTTTGTTGGAGATTTGACTAAAAACCACGTTTTAGCTGAATTTTGTCGCACCTGTGGATGCCTATTGTTTCAGGACTTCTTGCAGCTGCAGTTTTGTTGGATATTTGACTAAAAACCACGTTTAGCTGAATTTTGTCGCACCTGTGGATGCCCTATTGTTCCAGGACTTCTTGCAGCTGCAGTTTTGTTGGATATTTGATAAAAACCACGTTTTAGCTGATTTTTTTGCGACGACTGGCGTGTGATCGATGTATAGTGTTCTTAATGTGAAGAACTCGAGACGTTTAGCAGTTGACCAACTTTATACATACCCGATTAGGCCGTCCATTTGGGAAGTACTTTTATTTGTAGATGCTAAATTAGCTTGTTCTGTAGATGCTTAATTTGGTGTAGATGCTATGACATAGCATGGATATCGCTTATGAAAATGTGGCTGACCTATGTTGGTGGTCCTGTTGATTGTGTTAACGGCCGCCTTTTGAACTATTCACGTTACTATATTAGGCATACAGTCGTGCATATATCTATGCACGAGTTTACAGTGGAAATTAAGATTTCCGTTGGTTGTATCGGGAGCGAATTTTGGCAAACCCAAACCTGAAGTTGGCTAAGATTTCCATTGGTTGTATCGGAAGCGGATTTTGGCAAACCCAAACCCGAACCTGGCCCATTACTCGGTTATTGGCCTTTGGGTTCGGGTTGGATTTTACCCGACGGGTAATTGAATGGAGTGCCAGTTGAGTAAAGGGGTGAACTGAATTCCGAACTAAATTTGTTTTTTACCTGACCCGATTAGCGTCATGCGTAGAAAAAAATACAATCATTCCACAAGTAATTATAATATAACTAACAAATTATTAACCTTTAAGTATTAAAATAAAATAATTCTAAAAAGTAGTATATAATGATTTGGGAATAAATAATGAGATTTAATAGTTTATCTTTTCTAGATTTTATAAAATTATAAAGGGCAACAAGCTATATAAAACTTTAATAATAAATATATAAAATGATTGTTATAAAACTAGAGAGAAAAGAGAGAATAGAGAAAGTATTTTTCTTAGGTACAATTTTCATTATAACTGAAGCTCCTATTTATAGGAAATTTTTGATGGCACAACCGTAATAATACATTACATCAGGGACAAAATAGTCATTCATATACATTATTTTATAATAACATTAATGGTGTGGACCATATATATTTATAACACTCCCCCTAGAATGACTATTTTCTAAACATATTTGAATCATTATTTAAACAAAGCCCAATTTGCACATCTTCAAGTATATCTTGTGGCCATCAGGTACCATTGCTTCAGCATGTCAGGAAAACCCAGTGGGACAAAACCTGATCATTGTGGAATCTCAACATTTCTCCTCAGGAAAACCCGGTGGGACAAAACCTGATCATCTTGAAATTATAACATTGCTTCCTCAGGAAAACCCGGTGGGATAAAACCTGAGCATTGTGGTAGCACATCATTGCTCCCCTCAAATAGATCATCTTTAATGGAATATCTTCGTGCTGCCTCGTTAAAACCTTGTCAAGAAAACCCAGTGGGACAAAACTTGATCGAAGGAAAAAGAGTACAACCACTTCAATCTTTTCTCATCATCATGAGGAATCATATCAATTATCCAGTAGCCCTCATTATACCATGAATGTGCCTCGTTAAAACTTTATTAGGAAAAATCCAATGGGACAAAATCCTAATGAAGGAAAAAAAGTACACTATTCATGTGAATACGCCATCCCTGTTGCCTGATAGGAAAACCCAATGGGACAAAACCTCAGCCAAGGGAAAAAGAGTACAACGCGTATTCCATATATTCATCATAATAACTTTGCCATAATTTTCATGAGTATCATATAGATTCATTCAAATTTTTCGATACTGGTGGTATTCATGATAATATGCTATATTATGCTTTTGTGCAACTTTCATTCTTAAACTCACTTTCATCATCAACCGATTTCAATGGTTTTACTGCCAATAGTTCTCAATATTCTCATTTTAGCCATTCTCATCAATATCATTTATATAGCGCTATTCATTTGTTTGTGTCGACACTTATTCATTTCATTATTCCCCGTAATATATTGAGATATCTCATTATCAATTAATTTCGTATATATATGCCTCCTTTCATCACTTATTTGGGGAATTTCAATTTGCACAATACCAACGCTTCCAGCATATCATATCATTTCATATATTTCACCACCATCAGTATCATTTAGTTTATGATTTGCACACTTTCAGTGTGATGCATATATCATTTCCAAAATTTCAATAATTGATTCTCCCCCTCATCTTAACAGATCCCTAATCTGTATTTTCAGTATTGAGTTTCTTGAGGGGAGTTCATATAATCTCCATTTCATTCTCGATTTCAACATATAATAGGAGGACTTTGAACTCATATCACTTGTAATGTGCACATTTTTCATCTCATCATATGAGCTGATTATATTACTAGCTTCATCACTTTCATATGACTCTTATTTTCATTCTTTCATAGCCATCTTGTGTCATTCTTTGATCAAACCATCTCGTAATTTCATGTTACGTGTCATATACACATTCTTTGATCAAATCATCTCCTAACTTCAGGTTACGGATCACACACATGTGGCTATCTAGTGGATCCATAATATCTAGTAGCACACATGGAGGGGTAGTGGGCCCATATATATCGTACCCCTTTCATACTCAGTTTGATCAAATATCGATTCACAAATATTTAGCTAGTAATAATTTCACCTATCGAGAACAAAGTATCACATATTACAAAGAATCAGTTAATCATGCAAATCATCATCATTTATATCAATAAATATCACAATAATTCTTTGTTACCCATTTATCACAAACATATCACATCATCTTTCGGCGGCAATAAATGCACTTCAAGTGCATATTCTGATCCACAATATTTAAATTCAGAACTGTATCACATGCGTATCAATCTTTCTGTCAGACAGACTCTTTGTTTTTAGAGTCGTATAGCATACGCATCATTTCTATAAATTATCATGCAATTCATTTAATCTTTACGAACAAAGGTCCGAATTTACATATGGATTTGGCACTCTCAAATATCCGTAAATATTATTCTTTTGTTCCAGTAAATATCATAAAAAGAATTTATTGGTCTCGAATAGAAAGATTGAGGGTGCTAATGATTAATGATATTCCAGGCGATATTCGATGTTTGATTGAAGCAAAAGTTCGATTGTCGGGAGAGTTTCCAAATTCATACAAATATATGCCAGGTATGGGTAAGAGTACTTATGCAAAGAAACGAAGAGCAAAACGATTAGGTGGGTGCTTCAAATGCGCTCGATGGACTTGTGACACACGATGTAAATCAGTGGGGTTCGTGTCCAAAAATCGAGAAGATAAAATAGCATTTATAAAGGATGGATTGAGTAAGGAGTCTATGGATCGAACGATTCACCAGATTCTTGAGACACATCCTAGTGGGTATGTGCATCGTGAGCTTCTGTCTCTATGGATTCGTTTCAAAAATGAAGAGGAACGTTATAGTCTCGAAAATATTGTTTCAAAAGATCAAGTTTGTAAAACTAGTCTTTGTTAGTATGAAAATCATACTAATGAAGTTTAGTAGTTGCACTGTAATTTTTAGAGAATCTTATAGCTGTCGATAGATAAGATTTATTTAAAACCCAACACCTTATCTGTCAGTTGCAATTGTCAGAAGAAAACAGTAAAATTATTTATCGCTTTGTAAGACTTTCTATTTAAATAGCGAGTCATTCATCATAATCGTATGCCTTATAAACTTTTGAAAAATTAAGTTTATCAATAAATAGATGGATGTTTCAGAGCCTTCGCAAGGTAATAAATTTCTTCAGCCGATCAAAACCATATGTGTTCTTGGTGGTTCTAGACTGGTAAGTTTTTCTCCAAATGTTGATATTGTGAGTCAGTTAGTAAGGGATATGTGTATGGAGGGACTAGCATCACTTTCTTTGATAATCTTTTATTGGCCGGAAAATGTTTTGAGATAGAAGTGAAAATTATCATACCTTTTCATAGAGCTTCAACAAAGGTCGTCAAGGATTCCATATGCATGATGCTAACTCATTCTATTCATGATTGTATGATGGATATGGCGAAGAAGAGCAATGCATTTATCATTCTTCCAGGCGGTTATGGAATGCTAATGACAATGTTCATCCTTGCTTCTTGGGCAGAATTGAAACTTCATAACAAGCCCATAGGTCTATTGAATTTTAATAACTTTTTTTTCTGGTTTGCTTGGATTTTTAGACCAAGGAGTATATCAAACCTTTATATCTCCTACAACAAGAGAAGTGTTCAAATTTGCAGATACGTCTGGTGAGCTTATCAAAAAGCTCCAAGAATGCATCACATTTCAAGATTATGTGGAAACACAAGGGGTCAAAAGAAAAAGAGCTTTTGATCCTTTAGATCTCTCATTATGAACCCAGATAACAATAATGGGTGGCAGAGTTACGGAGTTTTATACTCTCGGGCACACCCTTCTTATATGGGTTCTATTATGTAATTTTGCGTATTTCGTACTTATCGAGTATGTACTGCCTCTTCTCCATATTTCCACCATATGAACTTCCTGTACTTATTTATCATTAATAATAATATCAATTTGGCTTTTCCACAAGATAAGTGTGTAGTACTTCATGACTACAATTATTTACCATATGTGCTTCTTCTGGAGCACTTTATTGTAGTATTTATATAATCTCGAACCTCAGTATGATATGATATAGTCTCGTAGACTCATATAATATATTGAGAAATCATTTTTTGTGTGTCACCAATAACTCGCAACTTTTGGTACCACTTTCTTATTTTGTTCAATCATCCAATGGTAGCTTCTGGTATCATTTCATTATTTTGTTTAATCATAACATGGTAGCTTCCAGTACCAATATACCATATATCATTTAACCATTATGTCGTAACTTTCGATATCACATTAATCATGTAGTAACTTCTGGTACCGTCATATCAATTTATCGTCTCTCCAATATTAATAAATTTAGAGATTTTATCACTACTTTTCCTTAGATTAGTCTATATAATGTCCTTTCATGATCAGGACTTTATCAACTTTCACATGGCCAGATACAAAATATCATTCATTTCACTAATCGGCTATCGCTTAATTTGTACTGCCCGTCGCCGGCGGCAGAGCCGCACTGGCCGGCCCATGTGCATGTAGCCATTAATATCCTTTGTTGCATGTGGCCTTACCACATGGCTGTTCCACATCACCTACTATTATTAATTAATACACTGGTCGGTTCATTTAGCCATTCAATATTATTTGTTGCTGGTGGCTGCAACACTTGGCCATTTCACATAACTGTCATAATATTTTGATCAACAATTGACCCGTCGGCTACCATTAAATATTATTTGTCAGCGGCAGAGCCGCACTGACCGGTCCTCGTAGCCAAACATATTTATTTTCATTTCACCAGGGTCATTCCATAAATACTAGTACGAATTCCGTGCGATGCACGGGTACGATATATTCATTAATATTTATAAATTAAATATGTTAATTAAATAATACTTATAAATTAAAAATATGTAATGAATATGTAATACAATTTACCTATATTAATATATTTAAAATGTTATACAAAATTTAAATTGTGCAAAATTACATAAAACGTGTCTATTTGAAGTTAGTACACAACTCGTACGATGCATATAACTGATAATAAATTACATTATATTTATTTTAAATTAAATGTCAAATTTGAAATTTTTATTCAAAAAATTCGATTTGAATACAATGTAGTTCCGTAAAATGATTATTTTGGTAGAATTTTATCATATATCTAAAAATCAATGTGAATAATAAGTATGACATTAAAATTTATATTGTTTCATAAAATAATTTATTTTTGTATAAACTGTTAAAAACCAACAAAATTAAGTAGTTGAAAAATTTATTAAACTATAAATAATTTACTATTCCATGTACGTCAAGATTGACCGTAAGTTATTAACATTGACCCATGTAAATTGTTGTTATTTTTAGTGTAGATTTTAGAAGAATTTTGGAGCTACTTGCGAAAATAAATGTGTGTTTTTTTTTAAAAAAAAATAGTGTAGGCTTACTGGAGCTAAAAATAAAACTTGGTAATTAAATTGAATTGTTTTTATTTAGTGTTACAAAAAAAAAAAAAAGAAAAAAAAATGTAACATCAGTCCGTAACCTAACAAATTGATATGCTTTTGAATGGATAAAACCGATATGTTTGGTACGCTAACCACCGATTGATATGCTTACATAATCTGTTATTTCAAAATAGATTTCCAAAAATTTCAAAATATAACCAAGCTACAATAGGTGGGATAATGCGATTTTTTTCAAAAAAAAAATACTATTAATGGAAAATATTCAGGCGGGATTTCTGTGTATTTTTTATTTACTATTTTGGGTTTTTTAGGTTGCCTCTTTTTATAATAATAGATTTGCATGTTCATGTACCAAATATTACAATAGTTAACTCATACATATGCACATGCTCATGTATCAAATAATTT
Organism: Striga hermonthica; assembly: GCA_902706635.1. Taxonomy (NCBI): domain Eukaryota; kingdom Viridiplantae; phylum Streptophyta; class Magnoliopsida; order Lamiales; family Orobanchaceae; genus Striga; species Striga hermonthica. Next base: position 882,273 of record CACSLK010017620.1, on the reverse strand, counting down.
TCACAATAACAAAATTCAAGCATTTTAAAATCATATAATATAATAAACCATATCAATATTGGTCTTAAAATAAAGCTTTCATTATTCTTAAGCATAATGAACTAATAGAAAATAATTTTGATAATGATCATTTTCTCTGATTGATAAAAATAAATATTGAGGTTCAATAAAAGAATGTTACAAATATCATTTTTTACTATTTCGTTTTTCAATTGTCCCATGCCTAGCTGATATTGATAACCCTTCATATATTTATGAAATTAACAGTTGTTGGTTTTGTACTTTTGTTCAGTGAAATGGTGTCCACTTGACATACAAACATTTTTTACTATTCACATGCATGATTGAACATTGAAGTGTGTGGTGGTTGATATTTAATGATAACACATAATGTACATTCATTTTTTTTCATCATTATTTTGTTATTTATAAATACTATTCACAAACATCCTTCATCCCCATCTTTAGCTTTCTATCAATTCATCGTAAATTGGGAGGAGAAAGCTATGAACGAAAGACTTATTCAAAAATAAACATATCTTCACTACCAATTAAGGTGGTCGATTTTCTTCTCTGTCTTACCACCATTCTTGATATTTTATTTTCTATTTTTTTTTTTTCACAAATATAAACAAAATATGCTATGTAATTAGATATCTTTTTCAAATAAATAAAACTGCATACCTGTTAGATCGATGCTGGCATATCCAATAGGTAAGTACGATTTTCTTCTTTTCTGGCTAAAATCAAGAGTTCAGATGACATGAGTATTTGATTTTCTTTTCTTTTCTATCCCCCTTTTTTTTCAATAATTTGGAGGAGGTGGAAGGTTTCAAATGATTTTTCATCTCAGAGTATCTGATTGCGATTTCATGTTTGAGCGAATTTTGTGAAATGAATGAAGTCATCAATATGACAAAGATGAGTTCTCAGGAAGGATCCCCAGAGAATAATAATTTGTAATAATTTGATTTCTGATACAGAAGATCGTCTGTAAGACGCAATTGTAGAGCATACTCTCGTCATATTACAAATCGAGCTCTAGAGGGTAGAGACTTGTGCTGATAACGTGTTATAAAACTAGAGAGAAAAGAGAGAATAGAGAAAGTATTTCTCTTAAGTACAATTTTCATTATAACTGAAGCTCCTATTTATAGGAAACTTCTGATGGCACAACCGTAATAATACAATTACATCAGGGACAAAATAGTCATTTACATACATTATTTTATAATAACATTAATGGTGTGGACCATATATATTTATAACAATGATGATATTTTAAAATTTCAGACTTTGCAAAAAAAGAAGAGTACACTTTGATTAAATTCTACTAATATATTATAAGATTCATAAATAAATTAATTTATGTTGTTACAGTTAAATTATAAACAATAAATGTACAGTGAATGATACTGTTATTATTCAATTTGAAACCGTCTTTTACACTCACTTTGTAAAAATGACAGTTTTTTTAATTACACTTATAAATTTTTATATGTTAATATTACCTACAATACCATCTATTTGGTTTTGGATTTTAAAAAATCCTTATTGTAATGTAATTATATTTTCTAACTGCAGAGTTGGTTTCTCACACATCTCTCTCTCTCTCTCTCTCTCTCTCTCTCTCTATATATATATATATATATATATATATAGGTAAGGGATCATATGAGAATAAGTAGTAACTATGTATATATATATATATATATATATGTATGAAGGTTTGAATTTTAGTAAATAGTAACTATTTCTCTCCAAAAAACATTATTACTATTTTGGGAAATTAATTTCACGATTATGGTATATTAAAATGATCACTTATGGGAATTGCGGCTTATTATTTAAAGAAGTACTTGAGCCATATTCTAAGATACCTTAATTATTCAAAACATATGAATTAATTAATAAATGTTATATAGTGGACGAATTTATTTTTGGTATTGATGGTTGTTTCTATAGAAATAAACTAATCAATATATAGTATAAAATGAGGAAATTTATTTAGGTTATTTGATAATTTTTTTTCTGTGGGAAATTTGTTGAAAAATTAATAGATATACGGTTTACTTTTTTCAATAATGCGGGGCTAATATATTGGTTTTTAGGCGTGGGTTTCAATTTTTATTTCAATTTTTCATATGAAATTAACATAATAAAATTACCGTAACTCCAACAAAATAATATGAACATATATTTTGATATAATGTGTGTGTATCGATACTTTTTTACATAAAAACTCTGGTCAATTTTTTTTTTAATTAGTAAGTTTTGATTTAATTCAATTTTTTGTTACGACATTTAAAATATTTTTTTTTTGTGAAATGCGCTGTTCATTTTTTTAGCATGATAAAGAGTGTCGAATTTTTTTGGCACAAAAAATCATATGACTGATTGTTTTTACTCAACTATTAAGTTTTTTTATTTAATATTCTATACAAAAAAAAAATCATTTTAATTAATTAAACAATATAAATTTTGTATTTATACTTATTATTCACATAAGTTTTTTAATATATGATATAATATTACAAAAAATAATTGTTTTATGGAACCACGTTATAGTCGAATCGAATTTGTGAATGAAAATTTTGAAATGACACATATTTTGAAATGAATCTGATGTAATTTATTATCGATTATGTGCAATGCACGGGATGTGTACTAATTTTAGATAGACATTTTTATGTAATTTTGTATAATTTAAATTTTATATAACATTTTCAATAAATTATGTAGGTACATTGTATTACATATTGATTCCATGTTTCTAATTTATAAATATTATTTAGTGAGAATTTTCAATTTATAAATATTAATTAATATCTCTTACTCATGCATCGCATGAGATTCGTACTAGTTAACATTTCGACTATTTTAAATTTATAATTGAGGAACTAAAATATAAATTAATACAAACAAATTTATATTTTCTAACTTAATGAAATATAAGAAATATGTTTATGATTATTAATTATGATATATATATATATATATATATATATTATTTAATTTCAACATCATAATAACATTCAAAATTGAATATTGCTTAATATTTATGTTTATCATTACTTAATTTTCACTTTTTTCCGAGCAATGTACTATAATGACTGTTTTATGATATATTAATATTTTTTGTTTATTTTACACACTAATTTAATTGTTTATGTGATAATTATCATTTTGATTCGATAAACAAATAAATTTAAATTTGTAAAGACATATGGAATATTTATTTTAATATATAAAATATAAATGTCAGTTAAAATATGACTAATTTGAATATCATATATGAAAAATGAAAGTATAATTATTTTTTTCTTAGATTTTTAAAAATAATAAGAATACACGTATATAATATTTAATATATAAATTAAATAATTAAAGAAACAATAACATATGGTAATTTAATAAAAAAGCAATATATGGTAATTTAATAAAAGAAAATGTAATATATTCTAGTTTAATTAAAAAACAAAAAAAGATAAAATGGCTTCATGGTAATTTTGAAGCTATGATGTTAAAACCAAATTTGTATGTGCCAATACGAATCACAGATTTATGACAAATAAGTTTCGAAACATGAGAGCTTAACATTTAAACTCAACACATTTCTAATTGATATATAGGGGATATGTATAATTTTTTTCTCAATTCTTAGGTTGGACAAGAAAAGTACATTTAACCACTTCTTTTTTTTTTTTTTTTTTTTTTT
>CACSLK010017620.1:852308-869725 GCA_902706635.1 Striga hermonthica | reverse complement strand
TTTTTTTTTTTTTTTTTGTCTAAACGGTAGGGTGCTCATTATCAAAAAAGCAAAATACATTGTTCAATACATACATCAATGGAAATTCCGCACACACAATGGGAGACCTTACATGTAGGTCTAAAAATTAGCAATAAACTATACTAAGGCAGCACAAGGCTGAAGGCCTTAGAAAGCTAAAGAATATCTAATGAAGTGATTAAAGAACTGCCAAACGGCCTAGATTAATACTTCATCAGACATATAGATATGTTGTGCTATGAAATTGAGCAGAACTCTTTCCATTCGTTGATAGCTAACTGAATAAGGTTGTGCTCTGGGAGGTGAACTTTTTGGAAGACCCATAGGTTGCGGGATTTCCACAACCACCATAATATATAAGTAGAGAGCTGGATTCGGCTTTCATCGATTTCTTTTGATCCAATTGAGCAAATTGTCCACCACCAATCTGAGAATTGTGCATTTGGCTGTGAGAAGCAATCCCAACTTACTGGGGCAATTCTCCAAACTCTTTGAGCCTTGGGACAATGCCACAATGTATGGACTATAGTTTCCTCTGCTTCTCCACAAATTTGGCAGATAGGGTCCACTGAAACTCCTTTTTTTATAAGGTTTGTGCTGACAGGTAGTGTCCCTTTGCAACATTTCCAAATGAAATGTTTGATTTTGCCTTTTGTTTTGAGTCTCCATGTTCTGGTTCTAACCTTTATGTCCCTTGTGCTTGTTGAGCTGCCTTCAGGCCTGTCCATTGTGGCATATTTATCTAAAATAAGATTAGAATAAGCTGAAGCAACAGAAAACAGACCTTTCTTTGCACCAAGCCAAATCCAGCCATCTTCTGCGTTGGGATTGATGTTGTGGATTTCCAGGATTTTTTCTGCCGTGTCTTTATCAAAAAGTTGATAGATCAGAGGACTGTTCCATGTTAGCCCATCACTTAGGAGAAGGTCTTTAACCTTGATGCAGCTTGTTTGAACTCCTTCTCTGAAACTGATTCTTTGTGGGGCCAGAGATTTGATCCAAGGATAACCAAGGATTGAAGTGTTACTGCCACTGTTCAATTGGACCTGGACCAGCTTATCAAATTTGGGCTTCACTTCCATCCATGAATTCCATAGCCAAGATCCTCCATTCTTCCTAACAGCATCACAAAAATCTGATTTAGGGAAGTATCTGTCTTTAAGCACTCTGCACATTAAGAGATCAGGCTTGGTAAGAAGTTTCCATAGCTGCTTCATGATCATGGCATCATTAAACAACCTTATATCTTGGAAACCTAAGCCTCCCAACTTTTTAGGCAAGGCTATCTTGTTCCAGCTGACCCAATGTATTGCTTTAGTTTGGTCTCCTCCTTTGCTCCACCAAAATTGGGCACACAAACCAGCTATTTCTTTGCAAACAGACACTGGCAGCTTAAAACATCCCATCACAAAAATTGGTAAGGCATTTAGGATGGCTTTTATTAAAACTTCCTTACCTGCTGTGGATAGGAGTTTGCTTTTCCAACTATTTATCCTTCCTCTGACTGCTTCAATCACAAAGGAGAAGGCTTGAGCTTTGGATTTGCCTATACCCAGTGGCAAACCTAGGTATTTGGTGGATGTATGCTCTGTGATATTATTGAGAATGTAACAGATGCTTCTTTTTAGCTGCTGTGGTGAATTCTTGCTGAAAAATATCGTGGACTTGCTCCAATTCACTTTTTGCCCAGAAAAAGATTGATACTTAGCAAGTATCTCCATCAACTGCCTAGCTTGATTAGTATCTGCTTTACAGAAAACAAGAGTATCATCCGCAAATAATAAATGAGATAAGGTTGGCCCATTTTTAGAAACTTTCAGCCCTTTCATTCCTCCCAGACTAGTTTCCTTTAAGATAAGAGCAGAAAAGATTTCAGCCACCATGATGAATAAGTAGGGGGAGATAGGGTCCCCTTGCCTGATACCTCTAGATGGTGCAACCCAACCACAGACATTACCATTTAACTTGAAAGAGAAGGTGGGAGATGTAATGCAGCCCATGATCCATTTAATAAATTTATTGTGAAAGCCCATTTTGATCATCACAAGTCTCACACTATCCCATTCAAGTCTATCAAAGGCTTTAAGTAAGTCCAGTTTAACAGCCATAAAGTAGTTGTTACCTGATCTGTGCCTGTTGAGGAAGTGAAAGACCTCTTGTGCTATCACCACATTATCAAGAAGAGATCTTTCTGGAATGAATGCTGCTTGATATTCACTGATGCATTTAGAAAGACATGGCTTAAGTCTGTTGGTGAGAATCTTTGAAATTGTTTTATAAAGAACACCACAAAGACTTATTGGCCTGTAATTGCTTAGAGTCTCAGGGTATAAGCTTTTAGGAATAAGAGAGATTATAGTGTGATTCCAATATCTAAGCATCCTGCCTGACTGAAAATAGCTTTTAATAGCTTCACAAACATCTTCTTTTAGAATAGGCCAAAAATGCTGAAAGAAAATACCTGTCATGCCATCCTCCCCAGGGGCCTTTTCAGGATGCAAACTAAAGAGGGCTTCAGTGATTTCTCTATCATTAACTTCTGCTATAAGCTCCTCGTTTTGCTGATCTGTAATAGTTTGAGGAATATTTGAGAGGATCTCCAAGTTTCCAGCTGGGCCTTCTGATGAGTATAAATTCTCATAATATCTGCATATACAGTTCTTTATGCTCTGATGATCATCAATTAGGTTGCCATTTTCATCAAACAACCTAGTGATTGCATTCAATCTTCTTCTCTGAGCTGTGAAGGCATGAAAAAATTTAGTGTTTTTGTCCCCAGCTTTTAGCCACAACATTCTTGATTTTTGTTTCCAGTAAACTTCTTCCTGATAGTAGGCTGCATCTAGTTGGTTCTTTATTGAATTCCAGGAATTCCAATCTCTTTCCCCTCCTGCAGTTCTCAGCTCCTCTAGTGCAGATGTGAGAGTTTGAATTTTCTTTTGATTTTCTGAATGATGGTTTCTACTCCAATGGATCAATGCTATTCTGGTTGCTTTGATCTTTTCTTTGACTCTGTACATGGGTGTGCCTTCACATGGCTGGTTCCATGCCTTTGCTATCACATCGTTGACACCTTCTTTGGAAATCCACCTCTTGTCAAAGGAGAATCTACTTTTCATCTGTTGAGGTGTAGCATTTGTGTTAATGAGCAGCATGCTGTGATCTGAGGAGCTCCTAAGAATGTTTTCCACAGTAGCATTTGGATGTTCAGTAAGCCAATCAATTGAACAGAAAGCTCTGTCTAATTTTTCTTCTACAAAGCCCTCATGTTCTCTGTTATTAGCCCAGGTGTAATTATAGCCCACCCATTTGAGTTCAATCATACCCAGGTCAGAGATGAAAGAGTTGAATCCCAAGCAGCTTGTTGGAGTTCTTGGCAAGCCTCCTCTCTTTTCAACTGGATTGCAAATGTCGTTCCAGTCACCTGCGCAAAGCCATGAGCTCCCCCATTTTTGTTGCATCCCTTTAAGAAGATCCCACTGATGTTCTCTGGTGTTCTTGGCAGTGCTCATGTATACAAAAATGATCCAAGAAGATTTATTAGTGAAGGGAGTGTAGTATTCTACCTCCATACAAAAGTTATGGCAGATAATTTGAGATATCAAAACATCCTTACTCCATAGTAAAAGTAAACCTCCTGCAGTCCCAGTAGGGTTAACAACTTTCCATCTATCTTCTACTTTCAAATTTTTACAAACAGTATTTACAAAATCAGAGTGTTTCTTAGTTTCAGATAGAAAGGTGAAATGCGGGCAGTGGGTCCTTATGGACTCCTTGAGCTGGGGAATTGTAGAGGGTCCACCCAAACCTCTACAATTCCACACCAGCACTTTCATGGTTCACTTGTTGGCTCTTGATGGGTGGCCAACAAACCCATATCAAATGTTTGTTTTAATTTTTTACCTCCTGATGTAGAGGTTTGGGGAGACTCCATGTGAGGTGGTCTTTCTCTTTTCATAGACATGATGTGAGGAGCTGGTTCATTAATGGTGAGAGTTCTTTGAGCTTTGTCTCTGTTTTGTGCTACTCTCTTCCATTTCTTGATTGCAGGTTCTTTATTTGCTTTGCCTATGTCATCAACATTCTTCTCTGTTTCCATGTTGGTGGGAGAGTCGTGCAGTTGTTCAGAAGGGATCATGTCGGTGGAGGCAATTGTTTTTGCTTCTTTGCTCTGAACACTGGTGTCCATTGGTAGCAGAGGTAATGCTTGTTTGTTACTTAGTGTGTTTTGAGTTGCCACTCTTTGCTGTTCTGGATGAGAGTGCACTGTGACTTCCACCAAGCTGTTAAGATTGAAAAGATTATCAGCTGTACTAGTATCTCTGTGATTTTGATCAAAAGCTTGGTTGATGGGAGGGGAGATTGATTTAGGAGCATGCTCTGAGCTTCTTGCCATACTAGACCCTGAAGTGCTGTGTTGCTGAAAAGGATAGGTTATTGTGTTGTCTCCTGCCTTTAGCCATTCTCCAAACTGCCCTTCTTGGAGAGAGTTCTGAGCAATGTCCTCTATCCTTTTTGTGCAATCCCTATCAAGGTGTCCCAATTTGCCACAATAATAACAGAGATTAACCAGCTTCTCATATTTGAAACTAACTTTGATTGTTTTATTTCCCAGCCTGACATTTGCACATCTCAAGAGTGGTTCTTTTATATTGATAGCTGCTAGGATTCTGATAACTCTACCTGCTCCATTATCCCCTGCTGTAGATAAAGTAACATTCTTTACTCCCTTAAAAAGCCTGCCAATTTTAAGTCCCACTTCCGCAGATTGCCAATGAAATGGAACATTGTATACATGAACCCAGAGATGCAAGATATCGAAGCTTGTGTGAGTGCTGCTTATATTATCTTGCCATTCTTGTAGAATCAAATATTGATTGTCGTAGATCCAGTTGGTTCCCGAAGCCACTTTCTTGAGGTCCTCTCTGCTTTCGAAAATAAATTGAAAAAAATTTGTTCTCAATTCCCTTATTTCCACTGAGTGTTGAATTTTCCATATTTGGGTCATCGTTCGCTTGAGACCGAATAAACTGGCTTTTCGATCCCCGATGATTTTCCCAAATAAGCTTCGGATGCATTCTTCTTTGCTTAGCTTGATATCCTCCTGGGCCAGATCTACAATTGAATTTTCTGCTTCTGATAAGGAGAAGTTCCTTAATTTCGATTCTAGGTCATCTTCTCCCGTCAGCCCGGCGTCGATGTTGTTTGTGGATGACATTGTTCAATGCTAATTGAGAGAGAATGATGGAGGACAGATTAATAGAGATTGAGGGTGAATTAAGAAAGGAAAATGAGGATCTCACCTGAGATAATGAGGTTCCCACAAGGAGAATGGGCTCCCACAAGGAGAATTCCAGAAACCCTGTATCTGCATTTAGTTCAATCAATGTTAATTTACTATTCATCAACTCTTATAAATTTAACTATCTCTTTACATCATCTATTTCCTATTTTTACATCAAATCAACTTCAATTATTTTATTCTAAATATTATTTTAATATAAAACCAAAAATTCTACTAACAATTAAAAATACCACTTTTTTCAAAATTAACCTTGATTAACCAAAAAACTCATTTGGGTCGAATATATTTGTATACAAACACGTCCTTAATAAACACAAAAGAAAAAGGGAAAAGTTGCACCAAACTCCCATGTATTATACGAAATGGGGCGCGTTACTATTATGTGTTTTAGAAAATGTGTGATACCCTCTTATATTTAACTAACCTATGAACACACTCCCTTTTATCATTTTTTCAGTTAACGGTTTTAGTTTTTTTCTTATGAAAACCCTGTTATACCCTTCGAGTTATATAATTTCACGATATTTTGAGAACATCGCGAGAAATTGACAATTTTTTTTTTCTCAAGCTATAGGGTTCGAACCTGGGGACCACAAGGGAGAATAGAAGCATTGGCTCATTGCTACCGCCCATCCCGTCTAAGTTGAGTGTTATAATTTAAGAAGGTTTGATATATATATATATATATATATATTAAATATGTATAATAAAATTAAATTAGAAAAGATAATGTAAATTATTTTAAGATAAGTTAATAACTATAAACTTATAAAAAATTAAATTATAATAAAATAATTTATAGATGAAAAATTAAAATAAGTAAAATAACTTATATATTTATACAAAAATTACAGTTAAAATAATAATAGTTATTGCATTTAATTTAAATTATTTTCATATGCGTTTATTATTTATTTTAACTTCTATTATTTCATATTATTCTATTGTATTATTTTGTTTAACTTAGGACAATGATAAAAAAAATTAAAATAAAAATTTTACTAAATAGAAAGTAAAATTATTTATTTAATTTAAATCATATGGCAAAAACTGATAATTTATTTCTATTTTTTTATTCATATTTTACGCAAGAACCATACTAAAAATTATTTGATAAATTATATTTTTTATTCTGTTATAATAATTTAAGATTAATATTTATGTTTATTTATTATTTTATAATAAGTTAATTTATTTATAATTTTGTTTATTTACCATTTTTTATATTTTATTATCTCATACTATATTATTATTTTATTTTATTTTTACTAATTTAATTTAATTTAATTTTATTTAATATTATTAATATTATTATACATTATTGAATTTATGTAATTAAATTTTTTTAAAATAAGAATTATAAATTTATTTAAATTTAGTTCCTTCTTCTAATTAATTTATCTTACTTTATTTTAATTTATTTTTCATTATTTTAGTTTATTTCAAGTTATTATTATTATTATTATTATTATTATTATTATTATTATTATTATTATTATTAAATTACCTATTATATTACTTTAAGTTTATATATTATTAAATTTATTTTTATTATTATTATTATTATTTTTCATTTCCAAATTTCTATAATTTTAATAAATAAAAATATATAATTTATCTAATTTTAATTCATGCTACTATATTAAGTCTTGTCTTAGTTCATTTTTTTTTTTCAATATTTTTATTTTAATTTAATGTAGATGTTATTATTATTATTATTTAATTTATATCAAATTTACCTGTTATATTTTTATTTTATATTAAATTCATCTGGGATTGGTCGAACACGTTAAAGAAGCGAATTAGTTGAAGAAAATGCTGCTGAGAACGTCTAGAAACTTTAGGTAGATAATGATATTGTGCGATATGTTTGTTGAAACTAAAGATAATGAAATGATAAAAGACAAACTGACCATGTGCTAATTAATAAATATAACACCAAATTCCAACAAAAAATCTAATTTAAAATATTATAACTCAAATATATCTAGAAATTTTCTAATATTATAATTTCGATTGAAATTGCCAACAGATTTATATTAATATAATTCTAATGAAGAATTAAAATTTCGTTTAAATTATATTCTTTTTTGTTTTTGGAATTCCAATTGAAACTTGATTATTCAATCATACAATTTAAAAAGGCTTATTATTGGAGATATTTTCGTCAGAGTTATTTTTATCGAAAAATATGGGTGCCTTGAAGCCTACTAAACTACGTGGGTTGTGATAGAGCATCTAGAATAGCTAGGTTAGCTAACTAGAAGGATTAGCTCGGTTGTAGACGGTTGAAGAAAGTTTCATCTTCAGTACTTAAACCATATGACAAAACCCGCGTAGCTTGGAGATTAGTTGATGTAGGAAAAACATACAAATGAGAAGAATAAACGAGATACTCTCTCGTAAAACTCACAAAACTCAACAATATCTTATTTGATTCAAAATCAACTCCTCTACTAACAAAGCATTAAAACCCTTTAAATAAGACTCTTAAACTAAACCCTAACTTATTCTCCAAGCTAACTAATAATATTAATAATAATAATAATAACTATTATTATTATTATTATTATTATTATTATTATTATTATTATTATTATGCATCATTCTCACTCGGTTGAGTAGGATTCGCCCTCGAATCGGACACGTTCCCGTTGGAGACGTCCCCATGACAGGAAATAGCCCGGGCATTTCCCCCGAACGAACACGAATATTGAATGCCTCATTTCCATCCCTTGAAATTCATGGAAAGACATATATGCAACAGCCACACAGAAAATATTGAAGTCACCGTGGGGACCAAAAAACAACATCTGTTTGCAAGGTCGCAACAAATTCCCATGGGAGAAAAGCTCGGGCCTGCGCAGTAGAAGAACTACCAATTCGTCCGACAACTGAATCTTGATACCCTGAACATGATGGAATTCCTCTAGCCCCAGAGGCTCATCGAAAATCGGCAGACCGTCGTAGAGACGGTCTACTTCGCCGGTAAAACGCTCCTCTACCTCCTCGGGTCCTTAATCAAACACAGGCGGACCACCGTACAACGACCCGTCAACTCGCTCTCCGTCGAATTCGGGGATGTCTACACGAAACGGGCTCTCCCATCGACCATAGTCACGATCAAATTCCCAATCACGTCGGGCATGATATTCATCGACGATGGCAGCCTCTCGCGCTTGCCTCTGTCGTCGCGTTGATCGTTCCGTCCACGAAGCTGTTCAAAGGTGGCGGGGACCTCTGCCGGGGCGTCCAGACATGGCTGCGTCCCCCCACAACCGCCTATGTCTCCCCCACGAAAGCCACGTCCCACAGCCCCATCGCGGTTCGCTTGCAATTCCAAAACAACCACGTTGTTAAGCGTCAAATACAAACTCTCGATCCCCGTCGAAAGATCAGCAAACCAATCCGTGAAACGCATGTCCAACTCTTGAAATCGGTAGTCAATCTGTTGAAACCGATCGTTGAAGGTTGCATCACGTTGTTTGTTTGCGGCATCTTGTCGTCCCGATGACATCGCGAATCGTACAGACTGATGATACCAACTGATGTAGGGAAAGCGTACGAATGGGAAGGATAAACGAGATACTCTCTCGTAAAACTCACAAAACTCAACAATATCTTATTTCATTCAAAATCAACTCCTCTACTAACAAAGCATTAGAACCCTTTAAATCAGACTCTTAAACTAAACCCTAACTTATTCTCCAAGCTAACTAATAATCTGCATCATTAGTAGACCAATTAGGAAGCTCGAACACCGGAGAGAGTTAGGTAGCTCGGATGTCGAGAGACCAGAGAAGCTCGGACACCGGAGAGATTCAGGTAGCTCAAAATTAGGGAGACCAAATGAGCTAGGCTTCAAAAGAGACTTCATGACCTTTAGGTCGGTTGGGGTTAGGCCGTGGTTACAATTCGACCAACACTAGTGGCAGGTACGTGCAAAGGATGGGTTGGTGACCTCGAAACCTAGGATCCGTGCAATAGGGGGTGAAAGAACCTTCATGGATGAGAAGTGCATAATGACAAGGACTCTCACATTCAGAAGATATTGCTAGTTAGAAAAGTGGATCGATACGAGAGGATATCTTTCCAACAAGGACTCTCTTAGCCAACAAGTTGCTCTAGGTGTATACGGGTATCCAAGTTCTTTACGTTTTACAACACACAAATGGGAACAAAAACTTACATATATACTCTCGGTTTTGTCACAAACATACACTGACTTGAGCATTCGAGACTTTTCTGCCAGGACCCCTCCTGGCGTATTGCAGGTCCTCAGAGTTCTGGGCTGGTGGAGGTTCGTGGTTCACGGTTCAACCAGTCCAAGGCAACTTGCATAAATTGGCGTCGTATGCAGAAAAACTCTAGCCTTTTTTATCGACTGTAAGAGGCTGATCGGGTTTTCTCACAAAAAATCTAAAGAAATTTGAAGATTATGGCAGATGACAATTCCAAGAAGAATCTGATGAAAGATTTGGATGAGGCATGGACAAGGAGAGCGTTTGGGACTGGCCCTCCTCGGGGATAGTCACAGTCTGTCGTCACTTTTATTACGCTGTGAGAGACGCTATAGGTGCCCTTTATGACATTAAGGCCATTGTCAGGATGTCTGAGAGACCTACAACAAAGTAGGGAACACTCACCAACTAGCAACATGAGATACTTCAGGAAATTTTAAACCAAATGGTGGCACAAGATCGTGAAGGACGTCAACAGAAAGGTTTGATGGCCAACAAAAGAGTTTTTTGAATTTCGAAAAGTTCGAAAAGATGCAACTGTTCGAAACCGATAGACACGATTTTTGGATGGACGGTTGGGAGGCGCCATGTGTACGTTACGCAGGCTGCAATCAAAGTGACACGGCTTTTCGCAACCGATAGAAAATTAACGGGCGCCTCGCATTTAATACACGTCGTTTCAGCTGGCGTCATCAATGCTCGATTAAAATCCGTGGAATTCGCCAAGTGTCGCAGAAATGCCGACCTCACAACCGAACCGCAAAAACACGGAACAGAACAATCCGGACTCGATTTCAAAAGAGACGACCCCAGAAGAGACGCCATGGACCTCACATCTGAGCTCGGGAGTCTGTATCTTGACATCCGGATTAGCCCGACCCGGGAAATACGATTCGGTTGCGGGAGACCGGCAGAAGACGACCTCGCAGTTCGAACCGGGTGACGATGTGAAGCGGCGTACCGAGCTAAAAAAAGGACGAGAGACAACCAAAATGACATCCCGAGCGTTCCTCGAGATTGGCACCGACTTCTATCCGGGCTAACACCGACCTGAGTAAGTGCCGAACTGGGACACAGACCCCTAGGGGCTAGGGGAACGGAAAGTATTGAAAGTCCGAGCTAGACATTCTTAGAGATCGGCGACTATGCAAGAGCCGAGCTCAGAAGTAATATCATAATGTCACTTGGTGACTAATGCTTGAACGATGGGACCAGCCGCCCTAGCCTACTACCCTATGGTATCTAGCTCGACAAAAGGGCTGGCAGCATTTAATGTCACCCATGTGTGCATTAAATGCTTGGCAGACATGATTGAAAAAATCTCAAATTGCATTTATTAACTGGCAGAGCGACGCCGACCTGATTGGCAGGAACACTGTGCGACGGGACTTGTGAACAGAACAGTGCCACATTTAAGAGCACTATAAATAGAAACCCACTTCATTTATTTTGGGTTGTTGAATCTCAACTAACTCTCTATACTCTCTCTCTCTCTCTCTCTAGAACTTGTAATAAATCCTTGTAAGAATATCAACTGTAACAAAAGTACCGACCTTGTTCACAGAGGCTAACCTCGTAATTACGTAAAACAAATTCATTTTCCGCAGTATTTCTCCGTTATTCCCTTTTCTTACTCTCAATATCTTTAATTGTAACCGTTGACCGGATCCGTCCATCAACAACTATCTAGTTATATTTAAAATTTTTATATGCTAAAAAAAACAATATTCATCAATACTTCATCAATACCCCCCTCATATTCAAGATTTAATTATTGTATGCTTTAAAAAAGCCAACATTCATCAATACTCCCCTCATGTTCAAGATTTTATTTTGAAATCAATTTAGAAGTAACTCTAAATTTTAAGTTAAGACTTAATTTTTGCAACTAATATTAAAAATTTAAAATTCAAAAAATAAATAAATATATAATATAGTTTTTCTTCAAGAAATATTCTTTAACTTCCACACCATTTTAAATATCTTTTACTAACATAAAAAAATCAATTGTAGATCAAGTATCACTAAGAATGAAATTTAAGTAAAGCTTAATTGTTATTACTTTTCATTTTAAAAATTTTCTCAAATTATATAAGATCAAAGTTGATATAAAATATACTAATAACACACATTAATGTTATAATTCAGTTTTTAGTTTCGGTTCTTTGGTTCAATACGGTATGAGATGGTTCGGTTTAGTTCGGTTCTCGGTACGAATATTTTTTATATCTCTGAAAACCGTACCAATTATTTTTTCAATCTGGTTCGGTCCGAAGAAAGTTAGACGGTCAGCTGCTATTTTCAGTTCAAATAGATTTCGGTTCGGTTTTCGGAATAGGTTCGGAATTCTCCGAGTCTCATGTTCAACCCTACCTAGAAAGCAAAAAATGTTGTCTACAAGGACATTTTAAATAATATATAATATTATTTCTTTATTTACTTGATTTTTTTTATTCATGAATACAATAATAGATTGAGTAAATAACCTTAAGTCTGTCTACTCCGGCACGGGTTCTGCATTAGTCGATTTTGTAATTAACATGTGCGTTTTAAAGATGCCCACACAATAAGAACAATTTCAAAAGGAATTTGTTACTGCAAATATATCCAAGAGAAATACGACAGTCTCGTTACGCAATCATTCCGTCGAAATTTGTAACCTAGATCATCGTATAACTGTAGTGGATAATTGATCTAACGATTACAAACCCGACAGAATCGTTCTAAGATCTCCCTATATCCAATATACAATGGTTAATTAAAATGGAACCGCATATCAACTATTCTTGACAAGCTACTACACAAAATGCAACGGATATACATCCAAACACTTGATATATATCATCATTATCATATTAATTCATAATAAAAATAATGGATACAGTCGGCTGATGCGGACACGTGTTGCAACACGTGTAAGCTCGAGCTACATGCATGCCGCACCGTAAATCCCCAAACCAACTCCATAAATAGCATAGCCGAATAAATCACAATTCACCGCTGCAATCTTACACAAAGAGCGATATAAGTGTATTAAGGCTCGTCAGTCTTGTTTCTCATCAAAAATTAATATAAAGTCTATATTTAGCTTAATTAGAACAAAAATGGCAAGAACTGTGGCAAGGACTTTGGCAGCGCCACTTCTGCTGATCAACCTGATCATGTATTTCATAGTGTTGGGCTTTTCGAGCTGGTGTTTGAATAGGTACATCAATGGCCAAACCGCTCATCCGAGTAAGTTTCCCTTCACAAATCTGCTTCTATTTCTATTGCAAGTCGCAAACCGGCCCGCCAAAAACCAAGGGCCGGAACGGGACCAAAAGTAGAAAAACTGGACCCGGACACGACCCGTAAAGCCACGGTGACCTGAACCGGCAACCTACGGGCCGGGCCGGGCCGGCTCCATGTCTTAAGTCAGCAAGAGTTTTTTTATTGCATAAACTAATTGGTACGTGTTCTGTCTACAGGCATGGGAGGAAATGGGGCAACTGGGTTGTTCTTGACGTTTGCGATATTGGCCGCTGTTCTTGGAATAGTGTCCAAGATCGCCGGCGGCAACCACCTCAGGGCGTGGAGGAACGATAGCCTTGCGGCTGCCGGATCGTCTTCCGTAGTTGCGTGGGCCGTCACAGCACTTGCTTTCGGGTGAGTTGGTTCCTTTTGTTATTAAGTTTGAGCTGATGTTTAGCTTAGTGGTGATTTTTTGACCTTTTTGTTCTGTCAGTTTGGCTTGCAAGGAAATAAACATAGGAGGATGGAGGGGGTGGCGTTTGAGGGTGCTCGAGGCTTTTGTCATAATACTCGGTTTCACCCAGCTGCTGTATGTGCTGCTGCTGCATGCCGGGTTTTTCAGCAGCAGGTATGGGCCTGGGTACAGGGACCCGGATTACGGCATTGGCGCACCAGGGACTGAGGCGCGCCCTAAAGCTGGGGTCACAGGGACAGCGGTGTGAAATGAACCCCCACTCGACTGGAGATGCAGGGAGATTATGTCTAGCAATAGGCAATTTGAAATGTTTTAAGTGTGTTGTTTATGATGGTGTTGTAACCTAACTCTGCACAATTACTTGTGTTGTTTTGCTTTGTTCTTTGTCTGTGTACTTCTGTTATAATTTTGCTTGTGGAATTTATGGTGGTTCTTGCAACTCATGTTTGTTGTGGGTGATAATGATTTGTTGCTTATGGGTGTGTGCTTTGTGTAGAGTAAGTAGTATGCTTATATCTTGCCAAGACCTTCTAAATGGTGTTGAAAAAACAGTGCGGGAAATGTCAATTTCAGGGGAAATTAACCAATGGTGGGTTAACATGTTTACAACTGAAATACATAGCCAAACCAAGGGACAGTTACCGAGTCGTTTGGCTAAACTCAATTAACCATTGGTGGTCTGTTTACAACTAGAAATGTATAACCAAAACAAGGAAAGTTGGATCGAGTCCTTTGCGAACTATATATGCTATAGCCTATATGCTATACATTGTCGAGCTCTTGTTTCTCGTTGGAGACTTGTATCTGGGTGCTCTTGTTTCTCGTTGGAGACTTGTATCTAGGTAGTTAAGTCTGCATCACAGTGCTCATGTTGGGAAAAATAGTCAGCCTCAAAACGCTGGTTATGTCCGGAACATGGTGGTAAATTCCTTGATATAGATGCGTATGGACACCCTCTGATATGGTCCGAAATCGGTGGTTTTGGTCTTGCGAAAGGTTCTTCCCGCAAGGTTCTTCCCGGTTATTACCAACTGGTCTTGCGGAATGTTCTTCTCGGTTATGACATTGGTTCGCTTGATTCGGTTCGGTCTGAGCTTGAGTGTTCTCCGGTACCTGAAAGCGCGCCGGAATTTCTCCGGCGCAAGCCTTCTGAAACCCAAGTTAGGATCTCGGATTTAGAGAGAATTAGATGTAATAAATGTGGTAGTAATGATATTAAATGACATCTTACCTGTATTACTCTCGGTTTATCCTTTACATAGCGTTCACTTATCAGCCAACGCTTTGACTTACGCGGGTCGAACTAATCGATGGGTCGAGGCCTTAGCATGGCTCGATCCTCGACCCTCGGCACCCTACGCCCGGTGCATGGCTCGCTCTCCCACCTGAACTATTAGCTTGAGGGATCGAGGCCTCAACAAGGCTCGACTAACCTCACCATGATTCTTGGGTTGATGGGTCAAAGCCCTAGCGTGGCTCGACCCTCGACCCTAGACCCCCTACGCCCGATGCATGGTTCGACCCTCCACCTTGACCATTAACTCGAAGGGTCGAAGCCAGCTCGGAAGCCCGCACATCCGCTCGACCATCAGGTCGGTCGAGCCCCCCTCGACCCAATACCGATGGGTCGAAGCCCTTGCATGGCTCGGCCCTATGCTTTTGGTCGGTCTATCGACTTGGTCGGCTTATCATTATGGGATTTTATTAGGTCGGACCGGGTCGGTATTATAATCCATATCAACTATTTCCCCCTATTTACGAGTATGCGAGACGAAATTCGAATAGTCGTAAATATACAGTTTTTGGGTGGTCGCCAACGTCGATATTCGGCCCTCGATTTTTCGGCCATCAATCGGTCAAGAGAACTTGTTTTGTATCTGAACAAAGTATGACTAATGTTTTCCCTCCTTCCCAAACAATGACCACCTACCTTAATCTTATCCACCTAAATCTTGCGGCCCATATTCACCCAACGCTCTCCATACTCACCAACTCTTCCTTATCCTCTCTCTTCTAAACTCTTCCTCTCTCCTCTCCATATATCATCTCCTTCCTTCATACTTTTTCTTCTCTTTTTCTTCCCAACTTTCTTCTCCATTCACAATTCTTCTCCTTTTCTTGCAAGATTTCCTTCCCGGCGGCTAGCTCGTGAGTAGCTCTATACGGCGGCTCGACCATAGGCTCGAGAGGCCCCCCACGACGCGACTTCCCCATCGATCCTTCCCTCGGTTGCATTTCTCAACCAAGCTCGAGCAAGTTCCGGCATTTTTGAACCATGGGTAAGAACTTTATTTCTATTACCTTGCTTGTTGTTGTTTTGGTCTTCTCTTTCATGGTGTATACATTGCTTGCCCTAATTATTCAATTCTTAGGTTGGGTGACTCAATTTCGGGGGTTGGGTCGGGTTTTCTCGTCCAATAGTTCTTATTTAGTTTCTTTTTCGTGCCCTTATGTAGATATACCTTTCGATCCTCCTTCCGGGGCCAATACCCCTCGTTTAATAGATGAAGCCGAAGGGGAGTTAAATTGGGACGAGCTTCTCCAACAATTTTGGAGATTCATGTCCTAACGACCCTCTTGACCTTGGAGATGTTCTCTCCATCTCCGATGTGCCTGACTCGGTTTCGGGTCATGGGGCTTCTTTAGTTTGTTCAGATAGGGGCGGCCCTTCTCCGGTCAATTCGGGTGATCCCGATTCCAATTCGGCTGGTTCGGGTAGCTATAGTCCCCATCCGGTTAGCGTGGCTAGATCCGGGTCTCGTTCGGCCTCTTCAAGCGGGTCCGATTCTCCTCCGTTAGTCGACTTCCCACTAGGCCTAATTTCGCTCGTATGTCGACCGAGGATATTGATAGGTATAAGGACACTTGCGAGTTGCCCCCCGGTTGGGAGTTTGCGAAACCGGAGCTTAACGATACGTATGACCACCTACCTTCCGGTTGTTATACCTTTTTCAAAGGCCAAATTAGTGTTGGTCTCCGATTTTTGGGTATTGATGCTCTCTTGCGCTTGTGTGGGGTTTTCGATTTTCCACTTAATCAACTTCCCCCCAACGCTATCCGTACCATGATCGCCTTCATTATCTTTTGTCGCCATCAGTTGGAAAGGTTAGAGCCCGACTTTACTTCTATTGTTAGGGGTTAGGATTTAAAAAATGGGGCCGAATGGGATGCTACTATACTAGTTCCCGCCGCGGGGCCAAGTTTATTTTGAATCTTCCTTCGAACATTCCTTCATGGAAGAAAATATTTTTCTTCATTCGACCCCCGCCCGATACTTTCGGCTTTCTTCCGAAGTGGCTTCATAAGATATTTACCCCACTAAGCAAGCCGAAGAATCAACCTCGTTGGAGACAATTAATCCGGGGTTGGAACGAGGAACCTATAGACATAGTACTTCTCACTTCTTCCACTACCCTTCGCCATTATGCTGGTTTAACATCCAAGAGTCCCGATCCTTCCAAGACCGTAGGTACTAATGGTCAATATCTCACCACTTGTACTTATATTGTTGTGTTTTTTTATATGCGTGTGATTCTTTGGCGCTTGCATTTGGTGTGTGCGGGTTGCTTTAGGTTTGAGCGGGTCGAGTTAATCGACCCTTGGGGGCCCTTGTCGGGGTTCCCCGTGTGCTCACGTGGATCGTGTGGGTCGAGTGCAGCGTGAGCTTTGTGGGTTGAGTGTCGACCCTACTCTCGCACCATATATCGATCGACCCCATCATGTTGAACCTATACACGCGGACCATTGCGTGCGTCGCCTTGGTCGACCTACACACGGTTCGTCCTTTTTTTTTTGCCGTATGGGTCAATCAAGTCGACCCTACGCACGCGGTCGTGCGGGTCGACCGGATCGATCCTACACACAGAGTCATATGGGTCAACCGTGTCGACCCCACACGTTCGTTCGGGCGGATCGACCGTGTCGACCCTATACACGGGGTTATGTGCGTCGATTATGGTTGTCCTTCTGCCTTCGATTATTGCTTTGTACTTGAGATGTACTTGTATTGATCGTTTGTACTTTGTCATTTTTCAGATAGCATCATTAGACAAGCAACTTTGCAGAGGAAACGGGTCCTATCCAGGAAGAAGCGCGACGAAGGTCCTTCGAACCCTGATCATACGGACCGACCCACTGTGCGTAC
>CACSLK010017620.1:797985-810304 GCA_902706635.1 Striga hermonthica | reverse complement strand
AATTTACTTTGGAAAGCTCGTCTCGGAAATTAGCTCGACTCTTTCCTTTCGCCCTCGAAACGAACCTGAAAAATTAAACCCAAAAAATACGGAAAAGTACGTCAAAATACAAAATAAAAGATAAAACATAAAATCACACAAAATGCGACAAAATGGACCGGTCGACTCAAAAACGAACCTAGAACCGACTCAATAACATAAATAAACACATAAAACTAAGCACAAAAACATAACAAACATGTCCGTCAACAACTATCTAGCTATATTTAAATTTTTATATGCTAAAAAAAAAACATTCATCAATACTTCATCATATTGAAAATTTTATTTTGAGTAAATGAACTTTAGAAGTAACTATAAATTTAGTTATTTAATTATTGTATGCTTTAAAAAAGCCAACACTCATCAATACCCCCCTCATATTCAAGATTTTATTTTTAAATCAGTTTTAGAAGTAACTCTAAATTTTAATTAAGACTAATTTTTTGCAACTAATATTAAAAACTTAAAATTCAAAATATATATATATATATATATAATATAGTTTTTTCTTAAAGAAATATTCTTTAACTTTTCACACCATTTTAAATATCTTTTAATAACATAAAAAAATCAATTGTAGATCAAGTATCTCTAAGAATGAAATTTAAGTAAAGCTTAATTGTTATTACTTTTTAATTTAAAAATTCTTAAATTATATAAGATCAAAGTTGATATAAAATATATCAATAACACACATTAATGTTATAATTCGGTTTTTAGTTTCGGTTCTTCGGTTCAATACGGTATGTGATGGTTCGGTTCAGTTCGGTTCTCGGTACAAATATTTTTTATATCTCTGGAACCGTACCAATTATTTTTTCAGTTTGGTTCGGTTCGAAGTGATTTCTGTTCGGTTTTCGGAATAGGTTCGGAATCCTCCGGGCCTCATGTTGAACCCTACCTACAAGGCAAAAAATGTTGTCTACAAGGACATTTTAAATAATATATAATATGATTTTATTTATTTATTTAAATTTTTTTATTCATGAATACAATAATAAGATTCATGAGTAAATAACCTTAAGGCTGTCTACTCCGGCACGGGTTCTGCGCTAGTTGTTATAGGAATTAACATGTGCGTTTTTAAAGATGCCTACATGGCAAAAATTTATTTTTGGTCCTCTAACTTGTCCACTGTCCAGTTTTGGTACACTATTTTGTCTCTTATAAAAAATGGTCAATTATGTTACACTTTTCATCAGTTTTAGTACACTAATCCTGTAGTTCAGAATTACGAGATAACAAATCAGGTTTTTATCCTACCACGTCAATATCCTATCCCTCCACATAGTTCTAATTCTGGTCCACGTTATCTCGTAATCCCATCAACTGAAATAGTGTACTAAAATTGATAAAAAGTGTAACATAATAGACCATTTTTTATGAAGAAAAAAATAATGTATCAAAAATGAAAAATGAAGAAGTTAGCGGTCCAAAATTAGATTTTTGCCCCCAAACACACGCGAAATCATCCAGAACACATTTGATATATATCATCATATTAATTCATAATAAAATAAGGGGTACACTCGGCTGATGCGGACACGTGTTGCAACACGTGTAAGCTCGACCTACATGCATGCCGCACCGTAAATCCCCAAAGCAACTCCATAAATAGCATAGCCGAATAAATCACGATTCACCGCTACAATCTTACACAAAGAGCGATAAGTGTATTAAGGCTCGTCAGTCTTGTTTCTCATCAAAAATTAATATAAATTCTATATTTAGCTTAATTAGAACAAAAATGGCAAGAACTGTGGCAAGGACTCTGGCAGCACCGCTTCTGCTGATCAACCTGATCATGTATTTCATAGTCTTGGGCTTTTCGAGCTGGTGTTTGAATAGGTACATCAATGGCCAAACCGCTCATCCGAGTAAGTTTCCCCTCACAAATCTGCTTCTATTTATATTGCAAGTCGCAATAGTTATGGCCCGTCAACCGGCCCGCCAAAAACCAAGGGCCGGAACGGGACCAAAAGTAGAAAAACTGGACCCGGACACGACCCGTAAAGTCACGGTGACGGTTCTCGGAACCACGGGCTGGTTGCGGGTCGGGACCACGGGCCGGGCTGGCGCCATGTCTAAGTCGCAAGAGTTTTTTCATTGCATAAACTTAATTGATATGTGATGTTATCTCTCTACAGGCATGGGAGGAAATGGGGCAACTGGGTTGTTCTTGACGTTTGCGATTTTGGCCGCTGTTCTCGGGATAGTGTCCAAGATCGCCGGCGGCAACCACCTCAGGGCGTGGAGGAACGATAGCCTTGCGGCTGCCGGATCGTCTTCCGTAGTTGCGTGGGCCGTCACAGCGCTTGCTTTCGGGTGAGTTGGTTCCTTTGTTATTTAAGTTTGAGCTAATGTTTAGCTGAGTGGTGATTTTTTTGACCTTTTTGTTCTGTCAGTTTGGCTTGCAAGGAAATAAACATAGGAGGATGGAGAGGGTGGCGTTTGAGGGTGCTCGAGGCTTTCGTCATAATACTCGGTTTCACCCAGCTGCTGTACGTGCTGCTGCTGCATGCCGGGTTTTTCAGCAGCAGGTATGGGCCCGGGTACAGGGACCCAGATTACGGCATTGGCGCGCCAGGGACCGAGGCGCGCCCTAAAGCTGGGGTCACAGGGACAGCGGTGTGAAATGTACCCCACTCGACTGGAGATGCAGGGATATTATGTCTAGCTATAGGCAATTTGAAATGTTTTTAAGTGTGTTGTTTATGATGGTGTTGTAACCTAACTCTGCACAAGTACTTGTGTTGGTTTTGCTTTGTTCTTTCTCGTGTACTTTCTGTTATGTTTTTGCTTGTGGAATTTATGTTTGTTGTGGATGATAATGATTTGTTGCTCGTGGGCGTGTGCTTTGTGTAGAGTAAGTAGTATGCTTATATATTGCCAAGACCTTCTAAATGGTGTTGAAAGAACTGTGCGGGGAATGTTAAAATTTCATGGGAAATTAACCAATTGTGGACTAACATGTTTACACCTGAAATACATAGCCAAACCAAGGGACGGTTACCGAGTCGTTTGCTAGACTTCAGGGAAAATTAACCATTGGTGGTCTGTTTACAACTAGAAATGTATAACCAAACCAAGGAAAGTTGGACCGAGTCCTTTGTGAGAACTATATATGCTATACATTGTCGCGCCCTTGTTACTCGTTGGAGACTTGTATCTAGCTAGTTATTGTCGCGCCATTGTTTCTCGTTGGAGACTTGTATCTAGCTAGTTAAGTCTGCATTACAGTGCTTATGTCGGGAAAAATACTCGGCCTCAAAATGCTCGGTTATGTCTGGAACATGGTGGTAAATTCCTTGATATAGTTGCATATGGACACCCTCAGTTTCGGTTGGGCCTTGTGTACCACATTCTCCAGATAGAAATGTCGCTCGAGTTTTTCGACAAAGTCCTCCCATGTGTCTATTCGACACGATACGGCTCCGTACGGCTCCGCTTAGTGTAGTCGTGCTTCCACAACAAAGTCCTCCCATGTGTCTATTCGACACGACACGGCCCCGCTTAGTGTAGTCGTGCTTCCAGCGCCACCACAACATAATAGGAAGGTAAAAGGAATCAGTCATTACCTAGAAATGTTGCTTAGGCTCTGCATCACAACATAATGGAAAAGACAAAGGAATCAGCCATTACCTAGAAATGTTGCTTGGGCTCTTAGACAGTCCTCCCACGTGTTCCGGCACGGGCCTTGCTCAATAATGTGTGTCTGGTTCCACAATATCAAAAAGTGAAGTGAAGTGGGACTTTAGACTTAGTGACATAGTCTGTGAGATATATGCCCTCAAAATATTTTTGCATCTTCCATAATAAGTTGTCTTACGCCATTGTAGCCTATCGGCTTTGGACACTCGACCCTGCCACTTGTCTATCCGACACGGCCTCGCTCAATGTAGTCTGCTTCTAGTGCCAACACAGCATAGCACTATCAAAAAGGTAACGGAAGCGGTCTTTTACCTGAAATGCTGCTTGAGATCTTAGACAAAGTCTTCCCACTTGTCTATCCGGCACGGGGCCTGCTCAATGTTGGCGTGCTTCTGGTAGCACCACAAGTAGCAGTATCAAAAAGTAAAGAGAAGTGGGAACTTAGTAGCCTCGGCTGTGAGATATATACCCTAAAAAATTTGTTGCATCCTTCATAAGAAGTTGTCTTACACCATTGTAGCCTATTGGCATTGGCGTGGAGCTTCTACCATCCCCACTAGCAATCCCCACTAGCAAACGCCTTTTCATAGACAATGAGATACGCATCCCTCTATGCTTGCTTGGAGATCCTTCAAAGGGTTCTCAAGGTGATCCAAGCGGTCTTCCAGTGAGCTTTGCGCCTGGATATCCTTCAGAAGGTCCTTCAGGTGATCATGCAAGCTTTTCTCCATGGAGCTTTGTGCCTCGAGCTCATTGATGATGGTGTTGGAATCTATAAGGATCTCGTTATGTACAAGTTACGAATTCAATAGCAAACGAAACATATATATGCGCAACGGATCTAAAAGTTTGACAAACAAAAACTGAAAGAGAAAGAGGGAGAGAAAGGGTGTGCGTGTACATAATTCACATATAGGAGAATTCTGATCTCTTATTCTCTTTTTCATGAGCCTAATGAGATATATATATATATATATATATATAGAGTTACAGTAGACACCCTTAAGAGAATAGGAATAGGGCTTCTTAAGTAATTGACTAACTGTGGGTCTTGCCCACTCCTCCGATTACTTCAATAATATTATGGTCCACTAACATAATATTATTGCACTCTCTTTTCCTAGTCCAAATTACATTTGAGACTCCAATAATAATTACCCGAATTACATCCTCATGTTTAAGATATAATGTTCATTAATTAATTCAATTATTGATAATCAAGAATTAAATAAATATATTATTTATTTCACTGAAGCTAGCGCTCGTTCATCACATTAATATTATTATGCCGGAATTTAATCCAACTGCAGGGTTAGACATAACAATCCTTCATGAACTCACTTCGGGACATCATCAAACTAAACGTACATGGTGACCGTAAATATCCTAACAGCACATCATACATACAACAATATTACCCAAGACATTAAGAATATTAGTCAAGCTAACTGAACCTCACCCAAGTGAACCAAAGTAATATATATTGCATATATATGTTTGTTTAATATCTTACGGTTTAAGAGAGCGCAGTAATTAATCGAGGTCTAGTTCGTTTACGACGATCAGTATAAAACGAACTTCTCCTTTATGCGATCTGGTTCAATACATAAATGTACTAGTGAAACTAATCAATCAAGACCAGTTGTACCGTTGACACTACAACCGTTCGGATGGGGTGTTCATTTCCATCTAGGTTGTGAATTGTTAATTCTTGTTTCGCAAGTAACTGATAGAATGATCTTCTGTTCGCCCAAAGTGCAAAAACAATAGAACAACATAACATAGAACTTGCTTAATCAAACATGATTCTCATTCAAAAAAGTAAAAGTTTAATATCATCCAAAGCTAAGCTTTTAGTATATAACACTAACAGATGGTACCTTTTGTTGGGTTCTATAACGAACGTCGTTAACGTGTACATAGAAATTTATCAAAAATAAATTCTAACGAAACAGAATCTAGTAAGGATCATGACATATGGTTTAACATTTTTTCGACTTTGTACATACATACACGGCCCATGGGGTCAAACAAACGGTACTGAGTTATTTTTCGCCCCAAACTTCTCTTCCTCTCGCCTCGTTGCTTGTACCCGTCTCGTCGAGTCACTCGTCCATCATAATCACCACATCACGTCTGTCAGTGTTCGAGTTCGCTTGCATCGCCTTAATCTTATCGGGCTTCTATCGGACCGCACCCAAGCTGCTCGTGGTGGTTTGGACTTGCCACAACTCGCTTGGTGCGTGGATGGCTTGTTGGGTTCTATGAGAAACGTCGTCGATGTGGACATTCAGATTTATTAAAAATAAACTCTAACGCAACAGAATTTATAGTTAGGATCGGCACTTACGGTACATTTTTACCGACTCTAAGACGTTTATGGTTTTTGATGATCGAGATCGTCTGAGCTTTGTTGAGTCATCGTAGCATTCGAAAGAGTTGCACCTCGCCCATGTTTCGAATTTCTTGTCTTCTGGTGACTTGGTACTCATGTCGGGCCGTCCAGGGTCTCTGGTGGCTGACAACTCGCTCTGGGTTTGTCGTGGGCTCATCGTTGTGAGTTGGGTTGTCGGATATCACTACCGGCTGGACCGCATCACTGATGCTGGGTCTTTCCTGGTTGGCCTGCTCCCCGACGAGCTCAGGTCCTTATTTCTCATTTAGATCGACTTATATCCTGAAGTACTCTGCTGAGCTCCTTGACGAGGTCGAGCACTCATACCTTGCCGAGGCTCCTTCAAACCGATCTTATCCGAGCTAACCACTCAAGTCGGTTCACCGAACAATCATGAGCTAAAATGCACTCTCGTAGATTTGATAACTTTGAGTTTTAATTTGATATTATTCTTTCTTTGTTCTCAAACTATAATTGTATTTAAACTGAAAAAACTCAAAACAAGTACACCCGAGGTGTCAACTGACACCAAAAGAACCAACACAATGACTAGATCTATCTCCTTGGACTTACACAGTCAACCCAGAGGATGCAATCACTCGGATATACAAACAAACTCCAAACGGAGACAAAAAAAACTCTAAAAAGTAGATAAAATAACTCCATAAATGAGAGCAAAGTTAGATACTTCCATCCAGACACAAACACCCTACCCAACTAAAGACAATAACCGAAGAAAAACCGAAAAAAGTTAGACCCAAGCCCTCGACACAAGTCCCGAAACTCCAAACTCTGAAACTCAGAAGGGTATGGCTAACTCGACCTGCATGTACATAGCCGAAACCTCCTTGCAGACGGCCATCTCCGAAAAACAGCTCCGAGACCCAGCCAAAGTCGCCTCCCCCAAACAACACCTGCAACAACCAAACCAACGACTGCAACCACCCAAAACGCGACACGAACCGCCGGCAGAGACCGTCCATCACCACTCCCAAAGGAAACAAACAGAATCTAGGGGAGGAAACGTCGTCCCTAGCATCGGCCACCGAAAGGCAACAACTGGAGCCCGCGAACCCATCGCCACCAACCTGTCACTGGCCAAACCAGCGCGAACCGCCCGTCGACCAGTGAGATCAACGTCTGGAGTTTGGACTGAAAACCGGCAACAACAAGGTGAACAACAAAAATTTTGTTATATTCCAAAGGAAAATCCTATGGTAATATAATCCAATAGAAATTTCTATAGTTCCGTTGGAATGATTTCATCGAAAATTTCAACGTCATTTTCGTTGGAATGTGTTTTTCGTTGGAATTTTAGATGGAATTTGATGATTCCAACAACTATATTTCCAACGACTTTTTAGCGTAGGAATTTTCGTTGAAATTTTTATTTTTACCCCTGTTGGAAAATCAACTGTTGGTATTGTCGAAATTCAAAGAAAATTCCAGTGAAAAACTAATTTCAACGGATTATTATTATTGGAATTTCCGTTGGTTATCTATTGAAAAATTTAACGGAAATAATAACATTTAAAAATATCAATTGAAATTACCGTTTGAATTCTATTTAAATATATAATCGATGAAATTTCATTATTTTTTTTGTAGTGGTGAACGCCTAAAACCCGGCCATCCTCACAGCGTTGAGGACGCCCAACGGTGGTAAGGAGGTTCAGGCGAAGGGATTAGACGCGGCTAGGGTACGTTTTTCTAATTTGTGGGAGAAGGTGGCTTTCTTAATTTGATTTTATTCATAAAATAGAAAAGTACTTGCACAGTAATTGTCCCAAACCGGCATCATCTCGATTGTTCTCTCATCTTATTTTAAATGCTTTACATTTGAAAAATCAGAAAGGCAACATAGTGCCTTGAGGGACATCTTCTTGTCAAGATGATCTTAACATTGGTTAGTTGCGTTTCCTCTTCTCTCGTCATCACTTGCTTTTCTTCCATTTTTCTTTCTAAAAATACAAAAAGTACTCTTATTTATTCAACAAACAATAATGTAGTTTTAGCAACACCCGTGTATTACACGGGTGCTTGCTAATTTTTTTCTTCAAATTAAAATTAATGAGAAAAAATAGTTTGAAAATTTAAATACCTTTTACAAGAATATATATATTATTATATATTTATTATGATACTTTTTATTTGTGCGACTTACTTGTGTTATATTATACTAATTTTTTAACTTACAATATATAACTATATTAAATATAAATATATCGATTGAGAAATAATTTTATTTTTCTAATGAATTTTAATAAATATTATTATTTTTTATTATTATAAAGATAAATATAATTTATTTATTTTATATATACAATATGGATGTCAAATCGAAGATCATCAAAAGATGATTAATTTGATATATTATATATGTAAAACCGATAAGAAATACAAAAGTTATTTACTTTTAAAATACATTTATATTTCAATAGCTTATTGAAGGAAACAAATTAAAATTTAGGGATATATTAGTCACTTAATGCCTCATTATGTAAAATTACAAAGAATTAAAGGGTTATATTAGTAAAAGTGATATTAAAATACCTAAATTAGCTAAATAATATTTATGGAATACCCGAACCTAGATTATTAATTATTAATATATTAATATTATCTGTCCAAACCTAATTACGAAGCATGATTCTTCGCCAAATAGGATTCCGAAGCACCAGAAGCAGCCACGTAGGCTCAGCGCATTTTGGAATTATATATAGGGAGGATTTATTATAATTACTTAATATTATTTTTATTATCATATTTATTGTGGTATACATGGTGCTTGCAAACAATATATACAAAAGTATTTTTAAAAATACCTTAGGTTTTGATAAATTTAAAGTGAAACAAACCATGTTCAAGTATCATTACAAACGAACAGTTTTGCTATGGAGTCATCGGATGACACGACTTATATATGGAGTCATCCACACTTATTCACGAATAGTATTGTTATCATCTAACTCGGTAACCCGAAGTTATTAGCCTCGAACTGCGTATTAAGTGGATTATTACCAACAATAACACGGCTAACAATTATCCCGGTCCGCCTACCGAACCGACCAAGCTATAAAAGACTGAGGTGATCCTTACAACCGAGGTCATCCCAGAACCGAAGTTGCACTGAACCGAGGTCACCACCTCCTAAGCTGGTGACAAGGCACCTACATGCCTCCTTCACAAATCACGAGACCAAGTGGGGCCCGCTGACAATGCCGCCCACCAAAAGTAGCTTTATGAAAAAAGCTGTGTACAAATCCCAATATGTAAAAGGTTACTATATATAACACACCCCGAATACTTGTACAGGGGGATCCAAAAAACTGAAATTTTTACCATGAAACACGAAACAGCTCACAGAAGCTTTTCACCTCGGTTCACCTCGGACCGGGGCCTTGTTGAGTTTTTATCGCATATGTTACGTTCAAATCACTAAACTTAATCAATTAAATCTACTTTAGATCGTTGTTAACAATCGCATAACAACAAGTATATTGACACGTGTCCTACAATAAATACAATTTGGACACTTGTCATTATTTTAAGTGATGAATGATTACATAAAAAACTATATCATGGCTCCATAGAATTTCTGTATAAACGAGACTAAAAGAAAAAACTGCAATACTGGAAATTGGATCTTTGAATTCTAACAATAGGGCAAAGCCATATAACGATTAGTCAGTCATGGTCAAAATTCTGATTGTTTGAAAATTTTAGTGGATGCTTATTAATTGTTCTCAACAACAACTTGTCCCTGTATATCAATGATTTCATTTTGTTGACGTTTTTACTTAGTGCCTCTTATAAGAAATGACAAGTTACAATGTGTAGCCTATGTAGTGGTAAGTTTAGAAAACTTTGCCTGGTCAACCGGTCAACCGCCCATTTGAACTACAAAGGTGATCACAATTATTAATTAATTATTCATGCACTTTTTAAATATTTTCTTAAGTTTCTCCCTTATAGCACTGAGCACGGGTCTTGGAGATTACCGACTCGTTCTAAAAACTGAATCAAATTCATCCTGAACCGAGAAATATCTGTGACCGTTTGACTATCTTCGAATCGAACCGTACGGAATTTTTTTGGGTACGACTATGGAGTTTTATAAGATATCCGTACCGAGAACCAGACCGGATCGAAAGTAACAGTACTGAACCGAGGAACCGAACAAGAACTGATTTCAATTCATAAAATTCACATATATATATATATATGTGTGTGTGTGTGTGTGTGTGTGTGTGTGTGTATGTGTATAATATTTTATCATATGTCTTTTTTCATCTTTGTATATAATTGTATTTACAGTTGAATAGCCAATAAAATCTATATACATTACGTCTATATCCATAAAACTTCATAAATTATATTTCGAATAGAATTGAGAAAAAACATCCAATATTGAATGTTAAAAGAATTTAATAATTACAAAATAATTATTTTCTTTTGGTACTACTTATGACATTATTAAATCTAAATTTCATTTTCGAATCATTGTTTTAAAAAGAAAATTAAATTAATATACTCTTCCTATTAAAAAAATTGATAGCCAACATATCAAATATTTTATTAAGAAAATAATTAATAATAACTTAATAAAATTTAAATATCGTATGTTTGGAACCGACCTTTATGAAGTCCACAAAATTTGGAGGGAATTATTTATTTAAATTTGATATATCCTAAAATAGAAATAAATTGATACATATCTTTACTATAATATTAGATTAAGAACAAATATACTGATTATTCTATTAATAAAATTAATTATAATTTAATAAAATTAAATATCTTCACTTGTTGAAAATAAACTTTATATCTAATATATTCGAATCTCACGGTATCGAAGAGATTAATTTATTTGGACATACTACGTTTCCAAAATCCCCCCTATATCCCCTCTATATATTAATCCAGAACGCGCTGATCCTACGTGGCTGCTTCTGGTGCTTCGGAATCCTATGTGGCAAAATTACATGCTTCGTTATTAGGCTTGGGTAAATTTTATTTAATTCCAAACCAAAAATAATTAGGTTCGGATTATCATAAATATGTTGATTATTTATGGTCATGTTACATGTATTAATTGCATTTTAATATCATTCCTTATTATAACTATTGAATTGTATATATATTTTAAAAGTTAATAACTTTTGTATTTTTTTATCAGTTTTACATATGTAATATATCAAATTAAGCTTCTTTTGATGAGCTTCGATTTAACATCCATATTGTATGTATAAAAAAAATAATTTATATTTATCTTTATAACAATAATAAAATTATTTTTAATATTAATTAGAAAAATAAAATTATTTATCAACTAATATATTTATATTTCAAGTAGTTATATGATATAAGTTATAAAAACTAATATAATATAACACATGTAAGTCATAAGTAACACATATCATTCTAAAATATATAGTAATATATTTATTTTTTTGTAAAAATGTAAACTAAATTTAATATAGTTTTCTCATTAATTTTAAAATTTAAGAATAATTTTTTAGCAAGCACCCGTGTAATACACGGGTATTTTACTATTATCCTTTTATTTAACAAGTTTATATTGATTATTGTTCATGGGTATGTCTTATTTTTTGGCATATAAGCATTTAGCATATAAATATTTCAAATTAAATTATGATATTTTGCAACTAAAAGATAATTATCACTTTTTTTTAAAAAAATAAAATAAAAAAGATTGTAACCACCTATTCTTACTACTAATTAACGAAATATCTTTTCAAACTATGATTTTCTTCTATCCATAATATGTACCATCTAACATGCAATTAGGAGATTTTTTTTTAAAAAAAAAAAAGATTATAAAAAATAAAAATAAAAAATCTCTGAAATTTCTGATTTGTACTGAACTAACCCATTAGAACCGCATCTCCCAATTGACCCATTAAAAATAAAAAATCTCCGAAATTTTGTTCGGTTTGGAACGGAGATATATTGTAACCGATTCGGTTTTAGAGATCCAGTTTTTGGAAACTCAGAAGTTCGGTTCAATTTCAGATATTTCTGGATCTTTTAACCGAAGCAACCCGTGCTCAACCCTACCTACATATGCATTGGAGTCACTCATAAACAGCACAAAAACATTCCTTAAGAAGTACGCAAATCTAATACCTGGGACATAGCAATTGGCCGTGCAGTGGCTTTCAACATTATAGAAAATTAGCCTAAGTAGCACCCACTTATATTCCTTAA
>CACSLK010017620.1:787113-797973 GCA_902706635.1 Striga hermonthica | reverse complement strand
AAAAAAAAAAAAAAAAAAAAAAAAATGAAATTGGGGAAACAAGATAAGTGGCTTTAAGTTTATCTATATATTTTCTTTGTCCTTTGTGGCTACCTATTGTGCTCTAGGCTCTACGTGGCCTTTTTGTACTTGAAAAAACTTCAAATTAATTGGCTTATATTTTAACATTATTAAACAAATGAAATCTTTCATTTAACATAAAATATATGTAATCGTCAAATTGACTGTACTGCAACATCATCAGTACCATGTCACCATGGCAACTTGACAAAATATTTTGTTCCTCAATTGCCCTTGAATGAAGTATCTCTAAAAAAAATAATTTAGTAGACGAATAAGTTAGTTTATAGTTTATTTGATTACCCTATAAGCTTCTTGTATTCAAAATTTAAGCCCGTTTGGTAAGACGAGCTTTTTCAAAAAATTCGAACTTATTTGATAAGTTTCTTTAGGTAACTTTTCAAATATGCTCTTTGAAATTTGTATTTCAGCTAGCTTATCAGCTAATTTTACCAAATATTTTTGTCACATAAACTAACTTTTCAGCTATAAGTCATAAGTTATAAATTATAAGCTCAAAAATTACGGATAAGCTATATACTAGTTTTACCAAACATAACATAGTCACATCAAAACAGAATCTAGGGCTAAATTAGTAATTACAGTATAAATAATGTGAGTGGACGATTTATCTCGACTGATGATGGAAAGGACTCACTTGAGTGGAGGCCAATATAAATAGCCAATTAATCAATCAGAGATATGCGAGAGGGCATTCATTCTTAGGACAAAGTGAATAGGATTTGCTTCCAACAACGTTGTTGCACACAAAACCTAAAAGGGTAGTGAAAGCATGATGGGCATGGGGGATTATTGTTATTGGGGGCCCACGGCGGCGACCTCCGAGGATGGCTGGAGAAAGGGCCCATGGACCGCCGAAGAAGACAAACTGCTTATCCAATATGTCAATGTCTACGGTGAAGGAAGATGGAATAACGTCGCCCGGTTTGCAGGTACTTTCTTTTTTTTTTTCCATTAAACCATTGATATTTCAACTATCTACGACGGTTTACATGATGATCTAACGATTATAAATCTTGACGGAATGATTCTGTAACGAGACGGTAGCATTTCCTTTTTAATTAGAGGAGGAAAAAGAAAAAAGAAAAGGATTACTTTGTGATTAATTTCTTTGGTTGCCACTGATGACAGGGCTGAAAAGGAATGGTAAAAGCTGTAGATTGAGATGGGTTAACTACTTGAGGCCAGACCTCAAGAAGGGCCAAATTACACCGAGTGAAGAGAAAATAATCGTCGAGCTGCATGCTAAATGGGGCAACCGGTACATGAAAAACATGCATTGTTACATATAAATCAAATAATCTGCACGGACAATTTTGAAAAACCAAAATATTATATAATGACGATTTATAATTTATTTATGTATTTATTTATTTCGGCCCACAGATGGTCGCAAATTGCAAAATGCCTGAAAGGAAGAACAGACAACGAGATCAAGAACTACTGGAGGACTCATTTCAAGAAAAAGACCAAATCGCCCTCGGACAACCCTGAGAAGGTCAAGGCGAGGCTGCTCAAAAGGCAGCAATTTCAGCTGCAACAGCAACAAATGCACGAAAAAGGACAATGCAACATGGGAAATTTCACGTCGTCATGGGCCAACGAGGGCAACAACAATCACCCGACTACCCAACAAACCGAGTTTCCAAACGCAAATGAGGTGATCGATAATTGCGCAACTCTGGCTGAGGATATTATTACATGGGATATCGATGGATTGTGGGATTTTGGCGATTTGCTAGCGAGCATCAACAACGAAAACGGTGATTTCCAGCATAATAATTTTGGCACAACTAACTAACTACTCATGAACTGTTATCAGTACAACTTCTATTATAGGATGGTACCTATAGCTTCTATAGTTTCTAGTATAAACAAAAGAAGATTCTCAGTTTAAGGTTTAATGATGGTGATTGTTGTTATAACACCTATGGGAGTTTTTCTTCCCTTATTAGCTAATAATAACTTTACTGTCTCTCAAGACTTTGTTAAGTGTTAGTCAACAAATTACCCGAGTTAAGAAAAGTGGGGTTTTTCTGTAATTGGGATGTAAAAGTGTGTTTTCAATAAGGTGGTCAAACTAGTAATTATTTGACTCTATATATTGTTCCCTTTTCTTACATTGTTTAATGTTTAGGCACATAACACATTAATGGTAATGCACATAAAATTTGTCCACTTTCGAAATCAATTTACCTATTAGATATTGGATTGATCACGTATCACAAAATGATAGAACAGATTTTAGAAATCAATAGTCGAGAGAAACACGTACCATTGTCAGGCGTGCGACCCGGGCGGGTCCACTAACGGATAGTCGGCAAAACTCTGGATGCCGTGGTTGGCTACTAAAAAAAAAGAAATCAATAGCAAAAAACATTCAATGAAGACACTTATAGAAAGCCTGGTACTGTGATTTAGTTATTATATAAATTAGTGTGTGGCTCGTGCGATGCACGATAAACAATATTACGATTGTGTTATAAATTAAATATACAAATAAATCAATCAAGATTTACACATCGTTTTTAAATTAAATCATGTTTGACACAGTCCGACTAGATGGGCCGAGAACCGATTTACAACCAGTCTAATTCGCTTGAATAAAATAGTTGCTATTGAATATATCAACACTAGTCGGTTGAACAAGTAGGATCGATACGATTTTTTAAATAAATTTTGCTACATTTTAAATATTTTAAAAAAATAGAGATCTATAAATTGTTTATCAAGTAGTTTAAATATTGTAATTTTTAAATTGTTTAGATATTTCAGTAACACATTTTATTTGAATTTTTTACAAAAAGTACTATATATAATAATAATAATAATAATAATAATAATAATAAATAATAATAATAATAATAATAATAATAATAATAATAATAATAATAATAATAATAATAATAAAGCATATTTTCAAAGAAAAAAATTAAATTGTATGAATTTTATTAATTAAATTGTATGACTATATTAAAGCGTATTTATAAATTAAATTGTATGATTTTTTAAAAAAAATAAGAAAATTAATAAAACTGCTATTTATGGGCTGCATTAAATGTTGACCTATTATTTTGCTATTTTTTTTTATAAATAGGTTATCTCTTCGTGACCCTGTGCGATGCACAGACTGTAGTTGTTTTGGTAAAATTTATAGTTAAAGACTATTAATCAATAAGTTATAATACATAGAGCATTTGTCAGATAATCATGTTCATCATGAAAAAGTCATACATTATTAAAATCCTCATTGTTTTTCCATGCAAAATTATTTTGCACTTGACAACTGTAGATCGATATTTACCCAGATGCTCTCCACTTGGTAATTGCGAATTGCATAAACACCTCATTTCTCTAATTATTTGTTGATTTTCGAATTGTTAACACCACAAAATAAAATTATAGTGAAAATATGTATGTGATAAACTAACGATATGATTTGTCGGATGAAGTTTAATTTTTTATAGAATATAAAAAAGTTGTTACCATAAAGCGTAGATTTTGGGTAATTTTTTTAGTAATGATTTAACCTTATTCTTATTGTATATAGATTTTAACAAATCGTCCACGCATTTCATATCCACAAATTGAATTTTACAAATGCTTTTATGTATAAATAAAAACTTTCCACGTATGTTGCTTCTAGAGAAATGAAACAATCAAACTCGACTTATTTATCCTAAAAACGCATTATTCTTATGCTTTAACGACATATTTCACATTGTGCATCCTATATAATTACGAGAAGAATATTATTAGTGATAACAGAAAAGATTTGGGTCTAAATCAAAATCAATAATTAATTTTTGGTAAATCGAGAATGTTATACTATTATGTTATATTATTATATTATGAAATTATTTGGTATTCTTATCGTTTTTCGGCAGATTAATAGTATTATATTATTAAATAGTTTGATTTCATATAAATAAAGGGTTTTATAAGGATACTGCCATGTTAAATTAATAGGTATTTGACACATAAATCTGGATCTTACGGGAAATTTAAATTGATTACACTTTTTGTTTTGGCAGAATTATATTGTTATAATACTAAATTATTGTTGGTGTATATACCGAAAGCTTAGTTTTAGATGTATTTACACTGAACCCGTTTGAATGAGAATTATATTTAATTAAACAAGTCAATGTTCTGTTGTTTTGCACTTAGATAGAATGGGTCGCTATCGGGCAAACAAAAGATCATTCTATCAGTTACTTGTGAAACAAGAATTGTAGTTCACAACCTAGATGGAAATGAACAACCCATCCGAACAGTTGTAGTGTTAACCGTGCAGTTGGTCTTGACTGATTAGTTACACTAGTACACCTTGTGTATTGAACGGATCCCAGAGAGGAGAACTTTGTTTTGTACTGATCGCTGTGAACGAACTAGGCCTCGGTTAATTACTGCATACTTTTAACCCGTAAGATATAAACAAGCATGTGCATGCAGTATTTATTACTTTAATTCACTTGGGTGAGATTCAGTTTACTGGAACAATACACTTACTGTTTTGGGTAATATTATTGTATGTACGATGTGTTGTTAGAATATTTATGGTCACCGTGTGCGATAGTTTGATGATGTCCCCGAGATGAGCTCATGAAGGATTATCATGTTAAATCTTATCAGTGGAATTTATTCCAGCATAAAAATAATGGTATGAGTGGTACTAGTCTCGGTTATAGATGTCGATTAATTTATTTATTAGTAATTAAATTAATTGATGGACATTATATCTTAAACACGGGGAGATAAATTGAATAATTATTATTGGAGCCTTAAATATAATTAAGGAATTAAATTGGGGGTTTATTCAATAATACTACATTAGTGGAATGGATGCATTATTCCCATTTGGGTTTGGTTGGCTTGGCCTATAGTCTAATCCAAATAAGAGAAGCCCAATTTAATACCTTCTTAGGGTTCTTAATGTATCCTATAAATACATCACATCTCTTGGGATTCGGAGATTAAATCATTCACGTGAGACATGCGATTTTGGAGATTCTCTCCCGCCCCTATATGCTCTTTTCTCTCTCTTGTTTTCTCTTTTTCTTCTCCAAGTAATCCCAGTAGAGATATTTCTGATTTCATCGCCCACCAAGATGATCAAAGAAGATGTCGGGTCATACAACAGAAGATCTGAGATTGTCGAGCGATTTATATATATTTATCCAACATCGTAATATATATATTCAACTCTGTAATTTATCTGTAATTCGTGGGGTTGTATGTTCTTCATGAAAAGCAAAAAACATAGCAATTAGATGTATTGGAATTGTCCTGCAACCATGTCATGGAGATCGTGGTCTTCCGGTGACTCTCTGGTCAAATTACGACAACAATCCGGCAAGGTGGCCGGGCAGGTGAGCTTCGGCAAGGCGCCGACGCACACATGCACGACCAACAGCTGCTGGGGTCACGACCCAGTGCACCTGCCCATTTCCACGCCCAAGAGACAAGAAAGTCCGCCAGGATATTGCCCATCGTGCATAGCCCAGGACCAGTAGAGCAGCGACCCAACACAGAGAGGCCCAATGAGCGAAGCAGTCCATCAGGAAAAACAGTGCGCGGGCCGTGCGAACCTCGTCCAGCCCGCACGTGGCCCGCCCCTCACATCCTCAGCCCGCACAGTCGAAGATCAGCGCATCCAAACACAATGTGAGCCCAAATCTCCAGACCATTCCCAGCCCGCGAGAAGCCCGATACGGCCTGCGCCCATCAGCTTGCTTCAGCCCACAATACTCCGTGGCCCAATGCGTATATCACGGACCATTCACGTCCAGCGAGGCCAACGAGCGGGCAGCGGCTCAGTGACACACCAAGGTGCACAAAACTGGCCTAGAATACTCAGAACTGGTCCAGGAGTATCCATCTCGGTCCGGACGAGTCCAAGTAGAGTCCCGGGAGGTTTGACCAGGGCAACGAAGCTCAGGATAGACCGACGTGAATGGTGATCAACCGGTGATGTCCAACGGACATGAGACTCAGACCTCCAACAACGAAAATCAGAAACGTCTCAGAGTCGGCAAAATATTAAACGGTACACGTTGAACCCTCGCTTCTAGTTCCGCTGCGCTTAGGGTTTAATTCGTATATAGTCTGTGACTTGCATATTTTCAAGATCCTAACCGGTCCCAACAAGTGGTATCAGAGCACTTGGGTTACTTCGATTTAAATCAAAAATGGTAGAAATATTTTGGAACCTTTCATGTTAGACAACATCAAACTTATAATGTTCTAATTGATTCCTTAAATAATGTAGTTAATGCCTATTAAAATCATTTGGATAAAATTTCTCAACAAGAATACAAAATCATTGCCATTGAACAACTTACAGTTATCTCGAGATTTCAATGCAGAGCTAAGCCGAAGAAGTTCTACAGCTCCATCATTAAATCTACTATGAAGCTCTTTCAACTGAAAATCTATCGTCGCATTGAATACATATAGTGATAATGATGCTCAACTATTATGGGAAACTTTTTTTGGTAAGAACGTCTTCTATAAAATCAATGAAAAGCACTCATATTTGTTATCTCAATACCATTTTCTTCACAAGTAATTGTACGTACGTAAGAATAGTATCAACGCCTCTTGACACAAAATCCATTGCATTTAAAATATTCAAAGACTTCTCTTGCAAAGATTGACAAAGCAAATTTGTGATCAGGATAATCTTGTGCATAAAAAAATATGATAAATATGAAGTCAAATGATCTCATCACAATTAAAGCACCTGTAGCTTCCCCACGTATAGAATTAGAAGATGGTTCCTCGGACATATGATCGAGCATAATAATCACAGAAAGATATATATCTATCATACTGCAAATGGACTCAAAATAGAAACTCCAACATGTTTTCCCAGGTCGCCGCAACCTTCCAATTTGGTTAAGTCATGTACCCATTTCACGTAAAACAAATACAAATTCAAATGAAAACTGAATGTGATTACAATTAATTGTGATTAAAAATGTAGAATGGAATATGAATTATACTTGTGTCGCGATTACTGATAGCTATCATATTTGCAATTTCAATAGCTTGTGTGGATTGTAACTCGCTATGACTCTTTGGTAATGCCTTAATAGGATTACATATTGAAGTAACTTTGAAAAAAATAGCCAAATGGAGCTCTCTTTTTCAACTGCTGCCACTAACGCCAATTGGCCTCTGAGCAAAACCATGTACACAATATACTTGTGAAGAGTACCTTAAGAAAAGAACTTGTAAACCATTCCACAATCCACGCATATTGCTAGCACCATCTTATCCTTGACCACGAATATCTCTGATATACAACGCATATCGACCAACCACATCATAAATTTCATTCTTTAAGTGTCAAGCTAAGAGAGCTTGGATCGAATCGGTATTGATTGGTATTGCCTAAGTGCACAATAACAAAGAGTCGTTCCTTTAACAAGCCTCCGCAATCAACAAACCTCAACACAATAACCATCTGTTCTTTGTCTGATATGTCTTTAGCTTCATCAGCTAAGAGACAAAATTCTGATCTCTTCACAAATCTTTCTCCTCACTCTCTCAGCAAAACTCTGCAAAATATCTTTTTGAATATCTAAAGATGTATACTTTGCATTTCTGGGTGCATTATCTAAAACAACATTCTTTACATTGACATCCATTTTTCCTATAAGATTTATAAGTTCAATAAGTTTACTTTGATTCTTAGAAGATGATAATTCATCATGTCTCTTTAATGTACATCCTTGCAAATAAAGCCAACAAATGCCTTCGATTGTAGTGGTAAGTCTCAAACGATTTCTTTCCATTTCCTCATATGTTTGAACATTCATCATGTAACGCCCGTTATTTTTAAATGTAAATTCTCCAGTTTTCAAAAATGAGAATAAAGTTTTCAAAAATAATTATCCAATTTAAATTCGTTTAACGGGCGTTACTCAAAAACTATTTTTACTTAGCTCAATTCACATCTGAATTAATGAAACTTCGTTATCCAAAATCACATCACAACATCATACCACAAAATAGTAATCCATACTCAACATAACAATCTCGTATCAAGTCAAACCAGTTCGAAACTCTCGAAACCAAACAACATGCGAGTTTTGAAAACGTTAAACGGAAACAAATAAAATATAGTTCAACACAAATAGACCACTGTTTGTTATGTTTTTGTGCCTATTTTTATGTGTTT
Organism: Striga hermonthica; assembly: GCA_902706635.1. Taxonomy (NCBI): domain Eukaryota; kingdom Viridiplantae; phylum Streptophyta; class Magnoliopsida; order Lamiales; family Orobanchaceae; genus Striga; species Striga hermonthica. The sequence goes on along the minus strand of CACSLK010017620.1, from coordinate 789,704 downwards.
TTGTGTGTTATCGAGTCTTTTTTAGGTTCGTTTTAGTGTCGACCGGTCCATTTTATCGTTTTTCATGTGTTTTTGTGTTTTTCGTTTTATTTTATATTTTGGCGTATTTTTCCGTGTTTTGGTTTAATTTTCAGGTTTTTTTCGAGGATGAATGAGGAGAGTCGAGCGAAGTCCCCGAGAATTCCTAGAAGTTCCGAGCCATTTCGGACGAACTATTGTCAACCGAGTATATCTAGTCTTAGTCAAGCCGAATGCACATGCCCGCACGCACACACGTGCGTTGCACTGTCGCACTCCCGCGCCCAGCGCGCCGCACACTGCTGCCCAGACGGACTCGCGTGCTCGCGGAAGCGTCCGCGTGGTCGAGAGTGTCGCGCATTGCCCACGCCGCGCGCTCGCGGAAACGTCCGCGTGGTCAAGAGTGTCGCGCGTCACCACGCTCGCGAGCTCGCGCCCAAAACCGCGACGTCGAGAGTCCAGCATCCCAGCGCGCTCATTCCATCCGCCTCACCCGCGACTCGTGAATCCTTGCACGCCAACGAGAGTGTCGTTCACCTGCCGTCACCTGCGCGCACCTGGGCTGCCCAGCGCCCGCGTGCTCGCGAATTTTGCTGCGTGGTCGAGAGTTACTTACTAAATGTGCGTGTTTTAGTGTGTGTTTTGTGGTGTAGCTATATATAGATATCTTGCTTTGTACTTTTGGGAACAACTCTCATTTCCCAACTTTTAAGTTGGGAAAATCCTCTCTATTTCCCTTTTTTCCTTTTTATGCTTTGGTTAGGAGCTCTATTACTCATATTTTCCAGCAAGTTTCCGGCGACATCATTTTATTTCAAGTTTCGAACTTTTCCATTCGGTGTTCTTCACGCATGCATTAGGAGAGTGGGTAATTAGCTTTAATCCTCATTACTTCGAATTTGCCCTCTTTTGCTTATGATGTGTTTCAAGGTGAATGTGGTTTTGCTTGTTGATCGGAAGAATGTTCGATTCTTGTAGCTCGTCAACGTGTGTTAGGGACTAATTTATGCTTATCTTGTTTAAAGATTGCGACTCTGTTTAAAAGTGTAGTCATTTAGTAGAAAGCTCGATTTAATGACCTAGAATCACTTGACAATGTTGATGTCCCTCGGTTCTTTTTGTGTTTACTCGAGTGATAGAGACCCCGGTTGATTTGAAGCTCTCATCTTTGTTTTTAAGTTTTCACTTGCTTTCGATTTCAAATTGCGAGTAGTGTTTAATTCAAACCTCTAATTTGCGAGTAGAATGTTTCGGACCTTTTGATTGTGTGACTTTGACGACTAGGTAGTGAACGAAGCTCCGAAGATCCTTCCTTTGAGAACAACCCGAGTCGGGTAACTCGGTTACCACATGCCTAAAAATATACGTTTATTTCTGTGTTTCTCTTATTTTTTTGTGGATTTTGCTCGTTTTTGCGTGTTTCTCTTGAATATTTTCTTATTTTCCATTTCTCTTGCTTTTGCTTTCGTGCCCGTGTAAATATTATGTGTTTTTAGTTTCGCTTTTTGTTATTATCTCTCTTGCCTCGTGTGCCTTGGGTTGTTTTTCTTGTTCTTGTGCGAGGTATTACGCTTGAGGAGCCCGGATGGATCCCTATTCTCACTATTATGTCGGGAGCTCATCTCGTGGATACCCCGACAATTCTCAAGGGGAGATGAACTCATTTGCCCGAGCCACCCTTACTCCACACTCCAATGCAATTATTATGATCACTATCCGGCTTATGACAAAACACCTCTCTACTATCTTCCACCTCCCAGTTCTTATGATGTTATGCCTCCACCCGAGCCGACTCGGGCCCCTCCAACCGAATTAGAAAAGATCGTGGCAGAGTTGGAGGAGGACACTCAAATCCCTTCGTGCTTCATTAGCCTCCCTATCCGAAAAAGAAAAAGTCGAGTCCTTTACCCTTCCCTCTCCAATATTCGAGCACCCATCGGTTGGCCAACATCGTTCATCTAGTCTTGGAGCTTTAATTTATTCCGAGGTTTGGCCGATCGATCGTCACCAAGAAGTTTTGGCGAGAACTCAAGACGCACTCGTGAGCCTCGCGTCGATCATCGAGGAGTTTAATAGTTGGAGGTGCATCCCAATTCCATCCGTTCTCCGTGCTACACTTGAGAAGTTCGACTCCACCGTGGTGTCTTTTCTCGACTTGGATTCATCTTCTGTTCCGCTCAGTAGATATTCTACTCTATCGGCGGAGCTTATTCGAGAGAGCACTCGATTAGAGAGCGAATTTCGAGTTATGATGGATCGTTTTGTTTCCTTGAAAGAGAAGGGCCTCAATCCCGTGTACGATGGGACTCAACCTTTAGATACGAGTGAGGACATCGATGAGCTTATTGTTGAAGAAATTCCTCGTTGTGATGACGTGGACTTTCACTCTACACTAGGTACGTCAAAATCTTCTTCCGTTGATGGTGTTTCGGGTTTTGATTCGATTGTTGAGGAAGAGAGTATGGTTTCGGAAGTTGATGTTGAGGATGGATTGGGAGATAATTCAATTGAGGGTTTGAGTGAGCCGAGGGGTAATGAAGGTGTTGGTGATGATGAGGAGGAGGATGATGATG
>CACSLK010017620.1:766119-785386 GCA_902706635.1 Striga hermonthica | reverse complement strand
TGAACTATCTTTAACTTGTATTGTGTGTGTTGACCTTGGGAATGCTACTCTTGCCGGAGTAGTCGTGTGGGTGTTGGAGTTGGCTCGTGATTGATTGGCACGTCTTGCCGAGCGTGCCACATATTGTGCATTGTTTCGGATCTATGGATTGTAGGGTTGAATTTTTTTTCGGCAAGCGCCGGTAATCGTTTATGCGTTGCATACACACAAAGTTCATTGTATCGGACCATGGCAGGGATCGACAAGGACTTCGAGGCCCGATTTTTGCGCGTTCACGTGAACGTGTGTCTACGTCGAGTTTATACATACATGGTTACTATCTCTTCGAGACACACACGCATGGACTCTCTCGATTCGTGTGTTCAATGCTACACCGTTCGGATGGCTTTATTTCGAACTCGATGGCTTTCAGTTGCTCTACTTTATTCTCTCCAGACGACCATTATTGGACACACGGTGGTGACGACCACCGTGTAGAGTACGCATTTTCTTTTCCTATTTTCTCTTTCTTTCTTTGCTTTTTGTGTGTCTTTGTGAGTGTGTTTCTTCTCGTTTCTTTGATTTTTGTATTTCGTTTTCGATTTTATCGCATGAACTTACGTGATTATGTGCTTTCTCCTATGCTTTTTGGTCAAGCAATGCGGACATTGCTTTGTTTTAAGTGTGGGGGATGGATTTCGTTATTATGCATGTTCGGGTGATATTTCTCTTCGTTTTTAATGCTTTATTTTTCGTGTTTATTGTGTTTTGGACCGGTTTGTTTGAGTTTTTGCGTGTTTGTGTCTACTCTCCCGCATGATGCGGGATGTTTGTTCAAGAGTCGAGATTGTTGATTGGTTTCACTATTAACGTTCATGCTTTATGTGCTTGATGACTTGGACGGTCTCCTTAAAGTTAAATGATGATTCGTTGACATTGGAACCAGCATGTGGATTCACAAAATTGTTTTGTCCCTTGTTTGTTCTCGATTGATTGTCTTGAGGCATGCTTTCTTTATGTTCGATGATTGTTGTAAACGTGTTACATATACACTTGTGATACATTTCGAGTGAGTTGAGATGATTATGTTATTGTAATTGTGATGTATCCTTGTGTGCCTCTCCCCTAAAAAATAAAAAAAATAAAAAAAAAAATAATAAAATGTGAGTTCGCGAGGAAGTACGGATTAGGCTCCTCTTATTTCGTACCACTCGTGGATCGAGATAATGAGCCAGGGAAACTGGTCTAGGAAACTCGGGGAAACCCCTCGTGGGCAAACCTAGGGAATCTCGTCCGGAAACCTCGTTTGGAAAGAGAAGCTCACGAAATGAGTTCGTGAGAGTTGGAAGGATTAGGCTCTTCTTGACTCGGTTAGTCTTCGAGATAGATCGGGTCAATGAGCACGGGAAACCGGCCTAGGCGACTCGGGGACAAACCCCGAGGTTGAACCTAGGTAATAATCGTCCTAACGGCTCTCATTTGGAAAAAGTGGCTCATTAAAAAAAAATATATATATATATATATATATAAACAAATAAATAAATGGGGAGTGGGCTTATTGGTCTCGTGCTTTATCATTTCATGTTTAGTAGATCATTATAGTTTTTGCACGTGTATGTAGACGAGGGAGTGTGAATCGATTGATCATTTGTGGAATAACATGGGACGAGTTTCTGTTTCGTTTGGATTCACTATGTGGGGGCCGTTTCTCGGATTGGATTTTAATTTTAGGGATGACCGGATGATAATGAGAGTTTTATTTTGCATGCTCGTTGGTTTTGGACCGTTCGATTTTTCTCTTCGAGCTATTTGTTATTTTGTTTGCTTGAGGACAAGCAAAGAGTTAAATGTGGGGGAGTTGTTTGTTATGTTTTTGTGCCTATTTTTATGTGTTTTGTGTGTTATCGAGTCGTTTTTAGGTTCGTTTTAGCGTCGACCGTTCCATTTTATCGTTTTTCGTATGTTTTTTGTGTTTTTCGTTTTATTTTATATTTTGGCGTACTTTTCCGTGTTTTGGTTTAATATTCAGGTTTATTCGTAGGATGCTTGAGAAGAGTCGAGCGAAGTCCCCGAGAATGCCTAGAAGTGCCGAGCCATTTTGGACGAACCATTGTCAACCGAGTATATCGAGTCTTAGTCAAGCCGAATGCACATGCCCGCACGCACACACGCGCACTGCACTGTCGCACTCCCGCGCCCAACGCGCTGCACACTGCTGCCCAGAAGGACTCGCGTGCTCGCGGAAGCGTCCGCGTGGTCGAGAGTGCCGCGCATTGCCTACGCCGCGCGCTCGCGGAAACGTCCGCGTGGTCGAGAGTGTCGCGCGTTGCCACGCTCGCGAGCTCGCACCCAAAACCGCGACGTCGAGAGTCCGACATCCCAGCGCGCTCATTCCATCTGCCTCACCTGCGACTCGCGAATCCTTGCGCGCCAACGAGAGTGCCGCTCACTCTGCCGTCACCCGCGCGCACCTGTGCTGCCCAGCGCCCGTGTGCTCGCAAATTTTGCTGCGTGGTCGAGAGTTACTTACTAAATGTGCGTGTTTTAGTGTGTGTTTTGTGGTGTAGCTATATATAGATATCTTGCTTTATATTTTTGGGAACAACTCTCATTTCCCAACTTTTAAGTTGGGAAAATCCTCTCTATTTCTCTTTTTTCCTTTTTATGCTTAGGTTAGGAGCTCTATTACTCATATTTTCCGGCAAGTTTCCGGCGACATCATTTTATTTCAAGTTTTGAACTTTTCCATCCGGTGTTCTTCACGCATGCATTAGGAGAGTGGGTAATTAGCTTTAATCCTCATTACTTCGAATTTGCCCTCTTTTGCTTTGATGTGTTTCAAGGTGAATGTGGTTTTGCTTGTTGATTGGAGGAATGTTCGATTCTTGTAGCTCGTCGACGTGTTAGGGATTAATTTGTGCTTATCTTGTTTAAAGATTGCGACTTTGTTTAAAAGTGTAGTCATTTAGTAGAAAGCTCGATTTAATGACCTAGAATCACTTGGCAATGTTGATGTCCCGCGGTTCTTTTTGTGTTTATTCGAGTGATAGAGACCCCGGTTGACCTAAATCTCTCATCTTTGTTTTTAAGTTTTCACTTGCTTTCGATTTCCAATTGCGAGTAGTGTTTAATTCAAACCCCCAATTTGCGAGTAGAATGTTTAGGACCTTTTTCATTGTGTGACTTTGACGACTAGATAGTGAACGAAGCTCCGAAGAGTCTTCCTTTGAGAACGACCCGAGTCGGGTAACTCGGTTACCACATGCCCAAAAATATACTAAACAACCACCCTCGTCTCGTCATTGCCACGTCCACCAACTCAACCTAAAAAGATAGAAATATTATGGGTGAGGAAACAACAAGCTCACCTGAGAAATATTGTGCGATATATTTCAGATAATAATTGACAACATAATCTCAACATGAATATCACTACATCTACCGACTGCCCTGCCTATGCTCATATGTACACACTCTTGTATGGGACCTGATTAATCGGTAAGCCCGAAGGGATATACGATCTCATTGGGTAGTAACGGGGGAAGCTGTGAGCACACTCCATTCCGACAGGAGATACACTCTTAATAGGCTAGTGGTTTACACACATACATTGATTATGGAATCACACAATTATAAGAAATGAAAGCATAGTAAGTTTATCAACACCCACATGTTCGGATAAGACAGAAAAGATGAAACAACACCTCGGTAGGTTTAAGGGCTCGACTCCTTAGAAACCTACATTTAATAAAGACAATTTTCATAAATAAATTATCTTGATTAACTCAGAAATTTATTGCAGATTCTCACTTAATCAAAATTATTCATCACGAATTATGATATTTTAGTGGAACTTGGAACTCTCAATTTGAAGAAACAAGACTCGAATATGGTCACGAGGTTTAAACATAAAATTCAGCTCGAAAACGGGTCAAACAACCCGAAAATGGACGAGTGACAATATAAAAAACACAAGTTGTTGGAAATTGGATAACTCTTCTATCCGCAGTCAATTTATTTTGAATATAACTTTGATGTATAAAATATTTTAGACTGATTTTGAAAAAAATAAATAAATAAAGTCAAGAGACATAACTACATTCCGTGATGACCTTGAATGCAAACGAGCAAGTTAAAGAGATGAAAATTGGTAAAGCTTAAGCTACAAGTTGCAGCTAACTCTCCAAAAAAACTAGTCGCGTAGTGATCGTATTTCAAACGTAACTTTTTTATACAAAACTGATAATTTAATGATTTTTGTGCCCTCAGAAACACAAGAGGCAAAAATACAAATCACGTTTAGACATCACAAATGTTGGACTAAAAGACAATGCCCAAAACAACGAGGGAAGTACATACTTGTACGACCACGTCTTATTAAGGGGACTGATTGCGCAACAGGAAACCATTCAACATAACTTTCATTATAAAAATGGTAATCACCCGTTCTTATTTTAAATGAAACTTAAGACAGTGAACTTCAAATCACCAGAAGAGTCTGAAATCATCTGAGTTTCAAGGGTAAAAAACAACGACGAACAATAATCAGTACAATGGTCTCAAAAAGAGTTTTCAAAGCTCAACACTTAAACGATCATCAATCAACACGAGACAAGGGCTCGGACAACAAAGCAAGGCTCAATTCAACAACAATTTGGCACAAAAGAGAGTTCCAAATCCACATGTTTTCCACAAATCACAACCCAACGAAAGAACCAAAAAATGACCCAACTACAACCAACGATTTCGATTCAACGAGCACGAATACAATCTCTCAAGTTTACACACGATCACAAATAAAATAGAAGGTTCATCAAATTACCTTCCATTGAAAATATACAAGCTTGGTTGGAAAAATCGGATGGAACCTCTTGCAAACGAGATTCTCAACAACAGCGGGCAGACGTTGGGTAAAGGGGGCTCTCATTAATGGCCAAAGTGATGCTCGCTCAACGAACGGAGATACGTACTCCTCGTGTGGGACTGCTGCATTTCCTCGGCGATGAATCGACGACCGATCATGTAGTTGATGGCAGCAGGCTCGCAAAGATGCGTGCTCGAAAGATTGCGAGGCGGTCTGATGAAGGCGAGGCTGCACTGCTGCTCAGTTTGATGTGGGGTTCACAGAGTTCTCGATGGTGACTTTTGAAAAACTTAAGCATGCTTAAGACTTAGCCAACTCTGGAGAAATATAAAAGATAAGCAAATTGAGAAAATTAAGCAGACGAGGACATTGACTTAATCTTTATTTTGAATTGGCAAATTAAACAGATGAGGACATCTATTTACTTTGATTTTTGTATTAAACAAATTGAATTTCACAAAGTCGAGTTCTGATATGAAATGAAAATGCTACGCTTTAATGAAATAAACAAGGCGTTACAAACAAAATAGTAATAAAAATATTTAAAAAGAGAGAGAATGCCTTTAATTTGTCCATGATTAATTTGTCATGTTGTTAATGTGAACTAGTAATCACTCGTGCGATGCACGGGAAAATTATTATCTATGTGCTTTTCAGAAGGCAAAATTGTATATGAATTGTGTAATAACAAAATGACCATGATCATAAGGATAGACATATAAACATATAAGTAAACTGAAAAGATCATATATTATTGAACACTTCCCAATATACAGCATTGTTGATTTGATTCTTTGGCATGTCATCTTCGCCACAAATTAAGATTTTCAACCCTTTTCTATTAGTCACACGGGAGACAGTAACATATTACTGTCATGAATGAACACTGGTTTCTTAAGAAATAAGACAACATGAGATAAGGATTGTCCCTGGCTATTGTTTATAGTCATAATGTAAGAAACCATAATGGGAAACTGTCGCCACTGGAACTTGAAAGGAATTCTAACATCAGAAGGAGTTATGGACATTCTTGGAATCAACACAGTATCACCAGCATGATCTTCTGTGAGTATCTTACACTCAAGAACATGAGTGGATAGTTTTATCACAACCAATCGTGTCCCATTACACAAACCCATATAATGATCCATGTTCCGCAACAATATGAATGGAGTTTCAATCTTCAAATACAACTCATGGTTCGGTATTCTGGAACACTTGATACTATTCAAAAACTTAGGCGTATGAAGATCAGACAAAAAATAATTATTAGAATCCGATTTGCACGTACTATCAGAGCTCAAGTACATACGACCATCCAACAAATTCAATGATGCCATGTACTCATTGATAGATTCGACCACATCCAACTTCGGCGCTAATATAGCCCTATCCTTCAAATAACTTGGATCGTCAGACGCTTCCTTGTACATTGGATATGTGCTTTCAACGATTTGAGCAATAGGATCATCAGATAGCTGAAGCAAAATATTTTCGAGTATGTCTTCAATTGAACTGGATTTATCTCGACCACCATCCCAATGACATCTAAACATGTGTTCAATATGAGTAAAATTATTATTTATCATGAAAATGCTAAAAAAATATTATATAAGTGAAAATGAAATTACTAAATAGCATTGATTCGTCAATCTTCTCGACATCAGTTAGTGTGATGAACCTTTGAAAGTCAAAACGGTAAATTGAAAAGTCACCCTTGTAGCTTAAGTGTTAAGTTCTACCATGTAAGATAAGTATGTATTGTGCAATGATGGATCTGTACATTCTAATGTTACTCTTGACCTGATAGTTTCGAAATGCATAGACAACCCCTTCTTGGAATTCATTGATGAAAGTTGGGATGTTTACTGCTCTTATTATTCCTGTAATTCGACCGCCCTGCCAAAAAAAAAAAAGATAATATTAGATATTATTGTATAATATGAGAAGAAAGAATTAATATTAATTTGATTGTGAACCTCAATGTCATGAAAGACAATATCAAGGATGTTCTTGTGGGATGAGTATTCATTAGTCCTTTGAAAAACCCGAACCACTCTTAACTTGAGCATTGGTCTGTTGGTCCTTGTTACTTGCTTGATGTTTCCCCATGTTTTTGCCATTTTTCTGCTTGTGTGATTGTACGTCCAAATGGGAGTGAGTTTTTTTGTGATACGTGATGGACGTTCGGGTGTTTATTTTGAAGGCATGGGATAATAGTTAATAACCATTGAAATATGAGTTTTAATAAATTCAAACTCTAGTGGGATGATAAGATAAGTGCAAATTAGTTGGATAATAAATTAATTTCTCTATAAATAAGTTTAAATATCTCTTTCGTAACAGATTTCGGTTCCCATAATTTATCTATAATTAAGTTTTTTATTTAATTTAACTAATTTTAGTCAGCACGTGTTTTTTAAACTTGTTTGATAATAATTGATAGTCATTAGATAATAATTGATAGCCATTAAAATAGGAGTTTGAATAATATGATGAGAAGATAAGTCATAATCATTTGGATGGTTAAGCAGTGTAGATGTTTTTTTCGTGTACAAAGAATTACAATATTAACATATTAATATATTAATTATTAATTTATTTATTGATCAAAGTTGTATAATAATGTATTTTTTAAGTGGCATGGAATTTATGTTTTATTTTATGAGGTTTTTATGTTTGTTAGGTCCGATTAAAACATCTATTTGTATTATAGTATTTAAATTGTTATTCATGTAATTGTATTGTATTATTTAAATTGTTATCTGTCTAATGGCTTATTAATTTATTTATTGATCAAAGTTGTATGATAATGTATTTTTTAGTGGAATGGAATTTAAGTTTTATGTTATGAGGTTTTTATGTTTGTATGGATCCGATTAAATCATGTATTTGTATCGTATATTTAAATTGTTATTCATGTAATTATATTGTATTATTTAAATTGTTATCTATCTAATGGCTTATTAATTTATTTATTGATCAAAGTTGTATAATAATTTATTTTTTAGTGGAATGGAATTTAAGTTTTATGTTATGAGATTTTTATGTTTGTATGGATCCGATTAAATCATGTATTTGTATTGTATATTTAAATTGTTATTTATGTTATTTTATTGTATTATTTAAATTGTTATTTATCTAATGGCATTTATATAGGAAACCAAATTGAATGGAATTGTATAATGAGAACGTGATTACCTTTCATAAGATTAAATCAAAATAAAAGATTAACTAAAAAAATAATGACTATAGTTATCTCTTTTAGGTGAGTTATCCACACATTCCTACAATCTCTCTACACCATAAATTTTTGAATTCACAATGTGATATTAAATTCGTGTCTTTTTATCTCTCTACACCAAAATTTTTTTTATTCAAAATGTGATATTAAATTGGGACTTTTTTATTTTTTTCAAGCTTTCTATAATTAGAACGTCAAATGTATTATTTTTTTGGTCAAAAGTTTATAAAAAGGATAACCAACAACCTTTTTATACATAGATAGATATCTATACTTATATAAAGAGCCATCTTATTTACTCAAATTAGTAGCATAAAAGTAGGCCAACATTTAATGCAGCCCATAAATAGTAGTTTTGTTATTTTTTATATTAAAAATCATACAATTTAATTTATAAATACGCTTTAATAATCATACAATTTAATTTTTTTCTTTAAAAATATGATTTAGTATACACATATATATATATATATATATATATATATATATATTACTTTTGTAATAAATTGTGTTACTTAAATATCTAAACAATTTAAAAATTCAAATGTTTAAATTAATTGATAAACAACTTATAAATCTCTATTTATTTAAATATGTATTTTATTTATAATAATTTTAAATATAGTCAAATTTATTTAGAAAATCGTTTCGATCCAACCAGTTCAACCGACTGGTGTTGACGGAATCGATAGCAAATATTTTATTCAAGTGAACTAGACTAATTATAAATCGGTTGTCGGTCCATTCGTCAGACTGTGTCCAATACGGTTCAATTTAAAAACAATGGGTAAATCTTGATTAATTTATTTTGTATATTTAATTTATAACACAATCGTATTATTGTTTTCCCGTGCATCGCACGGGCCACGCACTAGTTAATTTAAAATAGTCAAACAATTCCCTTTTATCACCATTAATTAGCTGGATCGTTATTTGGGCTTGACCCATAAAAAATTGTCGAAAACCTAAATGCGCACGGACCAACAGTATTAGAGGCCCAACTGTTGACGTAGTTATACTGACAGCTGATAGAAAGAGAGGAGAGAGCTAGAGAGAGCGAATCCGGCGAGACGACAATGAAGACAGTCGCTATGGAGTACTTCGGGGAGGCAGAGGAGCAAAGCGACGGCGTCACAGTCGCGATGGAGGTGGACGACGCCGACTCCTCCTTGGATCTGTTCGGAGAGGGCCCCGTCTTGGACCTCCACCGCCTTGCCGATGCCGATTTCTTCAATTCCTTCCAGGATGATTTCGATGATGAAGACATCAACTGATTGCGTAAATTGATTCTCTATCTCAACCTCAATTAATCTTTTCTATGTTGCAAATTACTGGAAAATTATGATGATGGATTGGCGTTGATTTTTCGATATATATATATATGAATGCTTTCTGTGATTAACTTGTGTCTTCAGCATGTTCTTGCTTCTCTAATCTGATATTTGTAGTTGATAAGCTGTGGATTTTGCTGGTGATTTCATATTTTGAATTGATTTGATTGCTTCTAATGCGGTAGAGTTTTTGTGTTATAAATTGGGAATCAGATAGAACCCTAATCAAGCAGTTCATTTGCATTCAAACTTTCAAATGATCCTATGAATATTTGCCGGTGTTTTTCGAAATTTTGTCGAAAAAACAAAATTAGAGGTGGGATTTGTTGATTATGAGAAATGTATCACACCCCACATTCCTTTTCTGATTTTCGACACACCTAATCAATTGTAGTAGTGGGATGGCTGATTTCGTTGTACAAAGATAAAGTATGAAATAACTTGGACAAGAATGTTGTTAGATTACCAATGGATTGAGTGTATAGTGGATGCTCGTTCATAGTATAGATGTTCTAACACCAAATCTTTTGTTTGTGTGATGTTTGATAGAGAGACTTTCTTGTCCAATAAATTGGAATCGTGTAAATCCCATGGTTCTGAAAACCGGACCGGACCGGCATGTTCGACCGGTTCAACCGGGAACCAGCTAGCACACCGTTCCGGTTGAAGGTATTGAACCATTGGGACTCAAAACCGGTAAAACCAGATAATCGGTACCAGTTCGTACAGGCCAATAGGTTCAGTTTTGAACTTGCAACCTTGTGACCTTGGCAGGCAATGTTATCATTTAAATAGAAGACTGTTTTTCTTTGTTTTCCGAGGTGGGATTATATTATAAGTCAAACGCTAACCACCATTCCCATTTCCTTTGTGCCCCGTCACAGAATCCAGATTTTCTTCCCAAATCCCTCATTCCAGGTTGATGGTTTTTCATTTCCATCTCAAAATTGGCAAATATTATCCTGGACCCGTACCCACAATCGTGCTTCTTAATTTCTTTTTTGTCTAGTCATCCAATCAAACTCCTGTAACTTTTTTTTTTTCGAACTTGCTGAGATGCGGATAAGGGTAAACTCTTGTATCTTTCTTTTTTTGCTAAGATGATTTTCTATTTCCATCGTTTTGTTGCCCACACGAGCACGTCTTTCTTATTTTCTGTTCTCGGGCTCCATCTCATTGATTCAAATGTGAAATCCTTATGAGTTCAAATATTTTTCGTTCATTTTCTTTCCTGTGTATAATAGTTTGTGTGGATAGGAGATGGGGATTTGTTTTGTGTGAAGAAATGGCTTGCGGCTCGTTCCACTTTCTTAGAAATTTGAGGTTTTTGAACAAAGTGGAAATGGGGATCTGTTTTCTTAGAAAATGGTTGTGTTTATATTGAATTCTTATTTAGATAAATGATATTATACACTATAAAATTAATGAAAAAAATTATACAATTATATATTATTCATATAATATAATAAAAATATATATATTAATTAAACCGGTTCGACTACTGATTCGACCAGTGAACCGTTGAATCGGTAGCTTCACTGCTTCGATGATCGGTTTGGTTTGCAAACCTTGGTAAATCCAATGAGCCTGCTAACTTGGGTTATATTTGGTAACAAAATAAGTTAGTTTATAGTTTATTTGGTTTGTTTATAAGTTTTTCTGTATTTAAATAAGCTCGGTTTGGTTGGGCGAGTTTTTTTAAAAAGCTCGAGTTTATTTCGTAAACTTCTTTAGGTAGCACATTGTATAAACTTCTCGGCCGAACCGGCCAGACGCGCACGGTCGCGTCCAACCGGTTCGGCCGGACGCGCAAAAAAAAAATAATAATAAAATTTAAAAAATATTTATGAAGTAAAAAAATAAAAAAAATACATGGTCAATCTTCAATGTCTTGCCGATGTCATGGTATTTTTTTGGCATTTTTTCCAAATTCTTTTGACGGTCAAAAGAGCCGTAGAAAGTCGAGAGAAAAAGAGTAGAGAGAGAGAGAGTAGAGAGAGAGTGTGTGAAGGACAAAAACGTAATTGGGGGCGGTGAATAGTAAAGGGGGGGCGGTAAATAGAAATTCATTTATCATTCTTGTACGTGTTTGATGACTTCTATTCTCCGTTTATTAATTTGTTTGCAGGGTAACTAAATCTAGTGATATAAACCTATAATAAACTACCACAAACTAAACGTAAATTTAAAGAAGAAAACGCATAGATTTGAAATAAATATTTTTTTCTTTGTGTAAAATTGATTATTAAAAAAATAAAATCAATCATATTCATATAAAAAATTTCAGTTGATGTGATATTTGGAACACTAAGAGCATCCCAATAGTTGAAGTGGATTAACAATTGAATAGACGGTCTTCCGGTCTACGTGGAAGAAATAGAATGTCATGTTGATATGTCACTCTCCAGTGGTAGATGTCTAAACACAGTAAATATTTATGTACATGTTTTATATTTTGAATAGTTACCATCCACAACCCAATTGATATTCATCAAGTTTTTTATATCAGTATATTTATTTTTTAAAAACTACCATTTTTTTGTATTCATCTGTTACTATTTTGTGTTCATCTGGCATTTTTTTATCAGATATTTTCTTAACTGATATTTATTTTTTGTATTCTTCCGTTATTATTTTTCCTTTTTTTTTTTGAATTCATCTGATATTTTTTTATCAAATTTATCGGGTATATGTTTTGTATCAGGTATTTTTGGTGTTCTTTACGTAATAATAGATTTTAATTGAAAACAAAAGAAGTAAAAAGGACGAAAAAATGAGTCATCCCTTCTGGAAGGACTTTCAGATTTAGACAGGCTTCTACAATTTTTTATTCTTTCTCATGTCACATCATAACAAGAAGAAGAAATTAAAAAACTATCGTTGGAGGAAGTTTTTTTATTCCAAAGCATCTACAGTTCTCCAATTAATATACATATCATTGGAGATACTCTAAGCTTCTCCTCATTTGTCTAAAAAAAAAAAAAAAAAAAAAAAAAAAAAACTTGCGAGGTTTTTAGTTAACTGTATATTTCAAAGATCTAATTGAGAAGGGATTAGAGGGGCAACAAATTATTTGTTCCTAGTTTTAAACCCTTAAATTTAATTTAATTTAATGTTAATCCAAAAATCACAGTAGAAATTTAAATTAGCCTAAAATTTAGTCAAGTGGCCAAAGCATAAGCTAATGATATCTATTAAATAAAATGGAACAAATAAATTGGGCATGACTGAATATAGAGCTTGAGACAATGTGGGTGTACTTTCACTTTCCTCGAAGCATGAGGACGCTTAATATACAACAGACGCATACACGATTCTTCATAAAAATCCCAGAAAAATTAGTTCACCTATATCTATAATCAACAAAGCATTCATGCTGGTATTTGTCCTGCATTGGCATCAGCTCGAGAAAATGACACTCGGTTTTGCACTCATCTTCACAAGGCTTCACTACTTGTAGCTAGCAGCATTGCAGCACACAGCTTCATCACAAATACAATAGTCTCCTGAATTTGTACACGTGGATGTTGTTCCTTCTCGTGATTCATTGATACATGCCACGAGGTGTAAATCATCTTGTACGAGTTGGCAGGTCTCACTAAGTCCATACACTGTAAAAAATGGGTTTCATTTCAGTGTTCGTAAGCAAATCAGCTAGTGGAGCATTCAAATGAAGTTTCCATCATGTACTGAAAAAGAAAGACGAAGAAAATCCCTAGGTACAATTCGTCCCTTTCATGCCCCAGTGAATGATTATGCTAGTTTCTAGAGCATTTACATAACTGATATCTATCACACATCAAAAGTAAATTACAGTTGAACAGTGTTTGTTTTTCATAACTACACCAAATTTAAAGTATGGTTTTTTATTATACTTTTATCGTGATATACTAAAACTACTTTGAAGCAAATTTAATAACAGAATATTACAAAGTATAATAGCTAGTTATTCGTTAAAAAAAAGCTCTCAGAGCGATCCAATTTTCAACTGCATGTATCTCATAAAAATATGACCCTTTGAACTGCAATTAAAAACCATGAAGGAGACGAGTTGGTGGCTAATTGTTGATGAAAGTTTTTAGGAACCAACCGTGATCAAGCTCTGTAGTTTTGGAGTGTACCGCATTTGTTGGCCATTCATCAACCTTCTAATGCATATGTTGGAACCTTCAGAAGATAAACCAAAGTCCATTCAGACAAATAAATATAATATACAGTAGTAGTAGTAGAAGTAGTTAATATCATGTGTTAAGAAGCTAATTCAACAGTGCCGTGAATAAATGAGTTTAATTTGCAGTATTGACCTGTCAGAAATATCACTACATACAATATGTGGATGGAATAGAAAATATTCTAGTGCAAATAAGCTCAAAATAGTGGAATTCATTAGGCATAAATGCTAAGTAGAACAAGATCTGATTAATCAATGGGAAAAGATATTTAAGCAGCTAAGTGGACATTCCTTCACAAATGGGATATTTTATTGCGCCATAAAAATAAAATATAATTAGCTGACATATGTGGACGAAATAGAATGGACTCTAGTGAAAATAATCTCAAGAATAGTGGAATTCTTTAGGCGTAATGTGCTAAATATGACAAGATCTTAATCAATGGAACAGATGTTTAATGTAGATATGCTGATTATTGAATGAATCAGAGGTAAGTATTGAAAATTATTACATATGTGTTCCTATACCTCCAACATGTTATCATCTGGTACAAAGGACCCTTCATTACTAAAGACATGAGATACATCACATTGAAGAGTTCTCAGCTTTCCTTCCTGCCATTAAACGAAAAACATCTTTAGGAAAATATACTGAACAAGATTAAAATGAAAATACAAAGCTTTCCATTTTTGTTACCTTGGTTCCATATACAAGACCACCTCCAACCAAAGGATGGAAACAAGCAACATTAACCTCGTCTTCTGCACTTGGAAGTACTCTCACAAGTTCCATATCCGAAACCCTATAGATCTGTAAGATAAATAAATCATATAAAGGCCTGAGCAATGTGGAAAAACAAAGATTGCATTGAACTAGTGTTTGCCCTACTTTGCACAAATCTGACGCAAGCACAAACTTTCTGGCTTAGATCAATGTTTATACAAGGAGTTACTTGATAATATAGTGGTATGATATGACTTGAAATCTCAATTTGTATTGCAAACTAGTAAGTAATAGACAGAATCAATCGGAGCATTCTTGTTATAACCCCTAAAAACTAACTTGAAAAGTTGTGACTGACGAATGTCCAGGTTACACACTCACATACATTAAGTTACTAGCCTCACGTAATCAAATTCTAGATCTAGCATCAAGAAAAGTAAATTTGTATCATGATCCATGGAGCCATGATCCAGGAGTTCCATATCAAGCAATCACGTGTTGCCAACTATGAGCTGATCCTTGGTCTCCAGGGTACCAATTACTAAGAGGACTTTTGAATTATACAAAGAAACTAATAAACCTTTCCTCTTGATGTCAAATGATTTCTAAGTTGCAGTTAAACAGGCAAGACTCGGAGGAGCAGCGTCTCAGTTCTCACCAAGTTATGTAGGATTGCTATATAATTATTACCAAGATGTTGTACATGGTCAGCAATTAGGCGTGGTTTTGCACTCAAAATTTATGGATTATGCGAATAACAAACAAGCAAGTATCTAACTAGTTATGTGAAAGCTTACATCAATCTTGAGAACATCAAAACATCATATTGCAATGGCATCTCACCTCCAGAATCGTGTATATGGGTACAGTTGTATCTCCATCAATCACGACGCTTTTAAGGAGCGAATTATGCCGCCGACCATAAGCAAGCAACAAATGTTCAGAGGTAGGTGAAAACTGCCATACCAAAAGGACATCAGACAAATAGCCATATTGGACAATTTCTACTAAAATACTGTCAATAGCCATTTCAAAATCTGAACTATGCAAGAAGCAAACAGCCAATTTCGGGGTATAAGAAAAAATGCATTAGCATAAGATAGGTATCCTAACCATTATACTGGAATATTCAACATACCCAAAATATGATTGAAGTCTGTCGTTTTCTACAATACAGATATCAATTAGTAATCATATCTCAGAATCAATTAGATCTTTTAAGACCCACTTATCAACAAAAGTAAAGCAGAAAGCCCTGTAAACAGAAAATCAAAAGAGACCGCGGCTATGCTCAATCACAAGAAGGAATAGTGCTTATATTAAGATTAGAAAATCCTTATAGCTATTCAGCACTTATATCATACTGGGAAATGTAGATATTGTCTTCTTTACAAGAATGCCTAGTATATGTTTCGCTAAATCAATCATAGAGATGTAAGGGTAGGTGATCAATCTCCAAAGCCATAGTTTCTTCTTCTTACTGTTGGTTTCATTTTTTTTTTTTTTTCCTTTATAATAAATATAATACTTGTCAGGAAGCTTATACAGACTAAACTGGTTTTAGTAAAAACAAATTAGTTTCAAACTCTCAAACTTCCATTCATGACCAAACACACAAGTTAGTTCTAAGTCCAGCCCTGCAATATATGCCTCAATTTCATGGATACAACAGACCTGTATTGAGGTCAAACAATGAGCAGCTCTGATAGCCCGAGATGCAAGAATCAGGCCAAATCTACATGAAAAGAATTACCATAAACGAGGGATAACATAGGAGATCTGAATAGGAAAACTGCAGGCAATGACAAAGTAAAACAATACTCACGTGGCTTCCTCTAGTGAATATATCCTTAGCTCATACACAACCTGACGAGTTGAAATTGGGTGCCTCGTCGGAGAGTTTGAGGCCCCAGTAAAATCGTTCGGGATGTGACTTTGAAACCCTTGATCAACATCTGAATTTGGAAGGATACATGCAACGCAGACCGCTAAAAATCTCCCACAAGGTGAAAAATGAGCACCCATTTCACTACAAAAGTACAGTTCATGCAAGCATATCAAACTTCAGTTGAGAATAAAGAGAGAAATGTCTGCATTTCTAATCTACTGTAATATAATAATTACAAATATGAAATTGTTGATTTCACAAAAGAAGTAAGCACTTTTCTTTAGCAAGATAACTGTCCATTGTCCTAAAATAAATGAGTAAAAGAAAATTTAGGCACCGAACACAACAGCTTAAAGCCTTAAACATACCTGCAAAGTACAGCATGTGGAATTGTTAAGCGGCATCTTTCGGTATCAAGTGGTGTACAAGGATTTTTTAGATCGTGGGACCAAATTCTGAGCTTAACAGTGCAAGGCAACTCAGCAGCCGTTGCTGCTGCCAGTGATGTAGCTACCTCAGTTTGGATTTGACTCATAAAAGGTTGTGAAGCACTCTGCTGGGAGTGTATATTGTTGAAAGCCGAACTTTCACTAGACCGAACAGTTGGTATTGTGTGGGAAGGTAGATACTGGTGACGTGGGCCAGATCTTCCAGGAACCATTAAATTAGTGTGATTGTTGGGAACTTCCGGAGGAACTGGAAATGATGAGTTTCCTATGGCACTGTGTGCTGGTAAAACTTCATTGGCCCCTCCATTTCGTGAGTTCATCGAACGTTGTCCAGCTTGACTTTGACCAATAAGCCACCCTTGCAAAAAGGGGATCTCCCAGTAAGCTGGATCATTAGATGGGAAAAACTGATTACTTCTCTCTTCGGGTTGCACATCTGTTATCATGGTATGTTGAGAAACAGCATTCCGAGTTTCCCTCATTGAGGAATTATACAGCATCTCCTCTCGCACACGTGAACTACCAGATTCAATTGGGGACAATAAAAGTTCATACTGTCCGGAAGGAGTCGAGTATGTGAGAACCCGCACAGAGGCTGAAGTATCTGCCCTATTTTGTGAAGGACCAGAACCCATGTGGACATCACGGTCATGGGTAGTTGAATTCCCATCAACTTGGCTAATGAAAGGCCAGAGATCAAACGGTATAGACATGATGGGATGCTCGCTTCCGGAATTCGACCGGTAACCCGAATGAGCATCAGCCAGATATATAGTTGGGGCAGGATAGCGCAAGTATCCCGGTGAAGTTGCAAATGTCATGGAAGGGTCTGATGAGTAGAGCTCATTGACCTGGAAAAAAAAAAAAAACTGTAAAAAATTTAATCATATAGAAGAAAGTGTTCAAAAAATACAGCAAACAAATACCTCAGCAGTCAGAAGAAATGGAGCAGCCTGAGGGTGAAAATGTACAGCACGGAGCGAACGCCGTGTCTTCAATATAATTGTTGGTGCTGATGCGTCACCTCTCCTGTTGTAATGCCACATGTACAACTGTTGCAGAAATCAAGATTAACAAACTGTAGTCCAGAAAAATCTAAAACAAAAGGCCAGTGCAGCACTTTAAATTACTAACCTTGTGGCCAGAAGCTATAGCTAAGATTTCCCCTTGAGCATGGAAGGCGATTGAAGCTATAGGCCGGTCTGCATTTTACAGTATTTCGAGAAACCATATTAATAGGATTTAAAGTGACGAAACAAGAAAAGAAAATGTCTTTTTGAACTCTATAAAATTCAAATAATTACAGAAATCTCGTGATCCTATACACTCCGCGGATTTTGCATCCCATAGACGAACTTCATGGTCTAGGCTTCCACTGGCTAGGATTTCAGGATAAAGTGGATGGAACCTAACCTGCAGAAACCCATGACCCGTCAGATTGTATGATAAGCAAGCATGAATTACATGTTGAAAACATTATCAAATTTGACCCAACCAGAAACAGCTCGAGCAATGAAAAACAAAGAAGCATCTAGAGACTGAACACGAAATAGTGGAGTTGTGTGAGGTAGTAAAGGAGTCAGAAAAATTTTGCCCAAAAAGCTAACTGCCTGAGATGTGGATTTTCAAGATGGTTTTTTTACGTTCTCATTTGGTGGCAGATTCACTAATTACTAGAAGGGGGGCCTCCGGGCCGAGAAGAGAGCTTTCACTGGGGATTCTCACCAGGATGAATTCTCAGAAATTACTGTAAATCTTTCCCACTTTTCGATCATCAATCACATCCTATTATTCACTACAAACATTACATCATCTGTCACCATTACGATAATATTTCGTGAATGGTAAAATTTATCTAATCCGCTACTAGTGTAATATCATGAACTTATTTGTGCAGTATTTTTACAATTTCCTACTCATTAATACTTTCATGTAAATAAAACTTAGTGAGCTCTGACTGTTTAATTTTCGGTACTGTGGAGTAATTTTGCTGAGTGCTATATTGGAATTCGGTGGTTAGAGGAATTTATCTCAGAAATAATTAGACACACCACGATGCAAGAGTCCACTTGGCAAAGGGGAATAATCATATGCATTGAGGCATAGAGCGATACAGATGCATCAAGCAAAGAAACCAAACTTTTGCAATATTATTCTCCTAACTTGTAAATTGATGTTGAAAGCCATGTGCAGCTAGGTGTTTTTAGTTCAATTAAAGGATGTTCAAACACCCAGTTTGACTATGTTTCAATCTATTCCTGTATTTCCTTTACTTCTCCATAGAGATGGCCTATTGATTTGGCATTTGAAGTCCTGACTTATTATTATCTTGACAAGTTTCTTAGAGTAGTTCAGTTTTGCATGCTGGAATTATACCTTCAATCCATAAAAGCTATAATGCACAATTCATGTAGGAGCTAAGTTAAACAGGTCAAGCTTGTGATACTGAATATTTCTTTATGCTGCTATCGCCCTAAATGTGAAGACTGCCTTCTTGGTTGTTCAATAGGAAGTTCTAACTGAGAATCTTAAACTGGTTAATAAATATAAAATGGAATTTGGATACAAGTGTTTGCTATATTAAAGAAGAGCAGAAAAAAAAAAAAAAAAAAAAAAA
>CACSLK010017620.1:755939-766090 GCA_902706635.1 Striga hermonthica | reverse complement strand
AAAAAAATGATGGGGTACATTAACCAAGCAAGGGCACAAAAGGAACCATGAACTGAATTTTTTTCATTAATCTTTTAAGACACATTAATTGCATCTTTATCCCTTTTGGTAATTATGGAATTAGTCATTGAGTTCAACTCACCATCTCATCCCAAAATTGATTGTTTTTATTTTTACAATTAATACAATATTATTGCAATTTGACGCGTTTCATCATGGGATTTAACCCTATGGAGGATATTCAAGAAAAATAATATTCTAAGTTTTTCCAGCATGCAATCTGTCATGGATTCTTAGTTTTCCAATCACCACTCACATGCAATCACTGGCATATTGAAAAGTAATGCCTTTAACTTTTAACATGATTTCATCATAAATATAAATGTACTCCCAAAAATCCTTTTCATTTTTCTAAAATCTAAACAACTTTTCATAGTATTTTCTTCAAAAGGGGAAAGTGCAAAACGGAAGGTAAACCAATAACTAGGAACTTTACTTCCACAAGCACTTCTTTCATTCTTTATAATCGATTTATGTGTTGCATGACTAAATGATGCTATCAGATTGCTAATTATTGAGAAGTCAGCCTTACCACCCAGGGTGTCCGCCGATGACCACTCAAGACCTTTAAGCATTTCCCAGTTGGACAATCAATTATCTTTACAGTATGATCTCCACTGCAAACATAAAAACATGGAGGATGCTATTAAAAGATGAAATATAAAATACAACATACACATTGATATATGAGCAAAGATAGAGACTAAACTGGGTTGATGCAAGAGTAGTCCCATCAGGACTAAAAGCTGCAGCAATAGTTGACCTCGGCGGAGGCTGTAATGGGCAATACTTGGCTGATAAATGCAGCAATGACTCGGCCTCCACCCT
This sequence comes from Striga hermonthica, assembly GCA_902706635.1. Lineage (NCBI taxonomy): Eukaryota > Viridiplantae > Streptophyta > Magnoliopsida > Lamiales > Orobanchaceae > Striga > Striga hermonthica. The sequence goes on along the minus strand of CACSLK010017620.1, from coordinate 765,202 downwards.
GTTTCCCAAACAAGGATATAAAGAAGTCAATAGTTCTGCACTTCAATGTAAATGTCATATGAAATCATTAAACCACAGAAAACGACAGAGGAAAATATTATACCATGAACGGAGCTCTTGCCTAACATCTTTTTCTGATTCGCGTTTAGTTCCACAGGAATCATTACAGGGGCTTGAAACCTTACCCCAAAATCTTTTAGGAGATCTCTTTGTGTGAGGGGACAACTCTCTTCGAGCTAACAAGTGGAATACATTACTGCACGTAAAACTCAATCCAAAGTCAATTAACTATTTGACATCAGATGTGCAAACATAGTAATACTATTAAAAAAAGTTTAGCAGAATACATATAAAAAAAGGCAGCTAAACTAATAGAAATGGTGCATGAGTACCAAAACTGTCTTAAATGTATATTTAGAACCAATAATCAGAATGGAAACAGCATACACTGTAAGTCATGTTTATTTTCATCTCCAATTGTTAATTTGATTGATACAAATCAAAATAATAACTGGAAGGCAAGCTTCTCTTGCGACGAGGTCAAACATTCCAAAAATTAATAAATATCATGTTTTACATTAAGTGTACTTGTGCCAAAGCCTTTTAAGTTATTTTAAGCTTCTAAACAGCCACATTTATCACATGTAAAAAGCAAACATATATACGTTTACTGTTTGGAGATCAAATTCACACTAGAATCGAGCCTGACATTTTGCCGCACAATTACCCTGAGATATCTGGAGACTTGTTAAACAAAATGTACTACACATTCCGAAATACACAGAAGACTATATGTTAGCTGGATACCATTAAAATTACCAACAGAGAGTCAATTATCGTATATTGATCTATCGTATTAATGTCTAACAACTAAACCACTTAGTTGTAAAACTGCCATTTAGACTCCTAAACCTCAAGCTCAATTGGGTGGCCGCCTCATCTTAAATCAAAGTCACATATGGGGAAGGAAAAAAAACACATCTATGAGCTTAAGGATCGCTATTTAAAAAATTGAAGAAAAAAAAATCATTCATATAACAATGTACCAAATAGCAGATCGTGCATTTCGATTTGATCATTGATCTTTCACGAACAACCACAGATCGAAATAAACTCCGATCACAAATATGACTATGCAGCACCGTAATCACCAGAAAGTACCTCAATAATAATAAGAATAATAAAGATCTATAGGAAACTGCAGAAACTGAGATGCGAAATTAAGCTGAAATTCAGAGCACAAAACCGAACCTTCGCCTAGAACTAGAGCGGTCGCGAGGGCCCATGGATGGACCCACCAGCTGATGGAACTCCGGCGTAAGAACGGCGGGGAAATTCTCCGGCCACATCGACGATGAGCTCATAATAACCAAAGAAGAATTCAATAATATAAATGGGTATTCATGAATTCTTGTGATTACAAATTTGGAGCGTCCTCTGATCGCTTCCTAGCAGTCCATTGTAAATATGGATTAGACGGTCTCCGGTTTAGAGCAATTTAGCGGCGGAGGAGATCCCGGCGGTGGGGCGGAAGGAAGAAGGAAAATTCTAATGGAGGCTTTAGATGGAGGAGGTGTTACGGATTTTTCCGGCTCTCAGACAAGTGGCAATATTTGATTGCCATAAGGGCCTTCGATTTTACGAAATTGCCCTTCCGTAGGGGTTTTATTTGGTAGCATCGAGATTTTTTTTTTTTTTTTTTTTTAATCAACTGGGAGGTATCCCCACATTCACACAGTGGTGTCGCCACAAACTGCCAGCCCACTACAGGGCCTATGGCCTAGGGGGTCCACACACCAAGGAGTGGGACTAATCCTCCCAGGGGTGCACAGTGCCCCATCCATACACCCGCGGATCATTGGGTTCGATCCCGCGCCTCCAGCTTTATCTCCACAAGAAGACTCCCCCAAAGGCCACGGGACTACATGCCCCAGGGGCGTAGCATCGAGTTTGAGCCCACGCGATTCTAATGTTATAATTCGGTTCTTAGTTCCATTTCTTAGGTTCGATACGGGATGAGACAGTTCAGTTCGGTTCTCAATACGGATATTTGTGAAATTTTCAGAATCGTACCAATTATTTTTTCGGTTCGGAGAAAGTCAACGGTCAACGGTTATTTTTCGGTTCAGAGTGATTTCGGTTCGGTTTTCAAAACGGTTCAGAATTCTCCGAGTCCCGTGCTCAACCCTACCCCAGACCTACGTCAACTAGAAGAGAACCTATACCAATTACAATAGAGCCCCTACTTTTTATCAAAATTACATCATCCTCTTCAATATCTATCTACGTTGCGTAACGACAAGGTTACCTATTTACTAAATACAAAAGCAAAAATTTAAATTAATTCATTTTCAACTTTCTAACAGAATTTATACATTTGTTTTTTTTTTTTCTTCCAACTATTTTAAATAATTTTTTTTGCAAAGTATTTCAAAAATCAGTTCCTAATATATCTCAATAATTGTTCGACGTAGAATGTATGAACTTTTTAAATATTTATGCAACACGTTATTATTAAATTTATATGTTCACTATTGATATTACATAGAATTATTTTTTTTACTACTAAAGAGTCGTATTTTTTTTTTAAAAAAAAAATATCATTTTGTATAAATATATATTTATGTATATAACTGTAAATCAGGTTAAAAAAATGTATTCACTTGCAAATAAAATACTTATGCATAGTAAAATCGGTTCGAAGCACTTTTTTTTCATAGTTATTTTGGGACGTAAGTGATATTTTTTTCAGTTTGATTTTTTTTTTTAATTTACAAGTCAACGACTCCTAGCCCTTAAATCTCAACAATTGTTCCACGTAAATAAGTCGTGGTTTAAACACTAATCCATGTTACCTATTCCAAGAAACACAAGTATGATAAATTGTATTTTCTATTAATGCCAAACTAGTGCGTGTCCCGTGCGATGCACGGGGAAACAAAATTACGATTGTATTATAAATTAAATATATAAATAACATTAATCATGATTTATCTATTGTTTTTAAATTACATCGGGTTGGACACAGTCCGACCATATGGACCGAGAACCGATTTATAACCAGTCTAGTTCGTTTGATTAAGATATTTGCTATCGAATCCGTCAACACCAGTCGGTTGGACTGATAGGATCGACACGATTTTCTAAATAAATTTTGTTATATTTACAGTTATTTTTAATAAAATTACATATTTATATAAAATTGAGATTTATAAATTGTTTATCAATTAATTTGAATATTTTAATTTATAAATTGTTTAGATATTTAAGTAACACCTTTTATTAAAATTTATTGAAGAAAGTATTGTATACATTATATATATATATATATATATATTAAAATGTTTATAAATTAAAATCTGAACAACTACAAATGATCTAATGAAATAATTTGATCATTTAGATGACATTACGGTTATGAAAAGCTTATATTTATTGTACATTAATAAAAATTATAATAAAATATTATTTTATTCACATAAATATTAAGAAAATGATATATAAATATTCATAAATCATTACAATGTTGTCATAAGTATTGCTAATATAATTATTTGAAGTTTAGACTACATGACATTCACATAATAAAGTATTTAAATATTAAAATTTATATTTAAGTTCAATAATTGATTCGGTCTGGTCAAACTAATACATAACTTAGTCACCTAGGATCAACCAAGTAGTGTCAAGTACTTTTTAATATTTTAAATATCGCCTAAAAGTAATTCAATCAACCTGAGCAGTACCCTAATTCAATCACCCGAGTGATCAAAAGAAATTTTCTTATTTTCTTTAGATATATTTAATGTTAGGAAATAAAAATATTTTATGATTCATATAATAAATGTCTACACCAAATGATAGTATATTAATATTAAAATTATATATCTAAAGATGAAATAAGTACTTTTATTTTATGCATATTAATAAAAAATAAACATATTGATTTTCAAAAAAATAAAGTTAACTGATTGATTATGCAATTTAAAAAATATTTTTAGCGTTCATTTTTTTTTTTTTTTTGAAAGGCACAAATATAAAGACCGAGATTCTAAAAATTTAAAAAAAAAAAAGCAAAAATATGTTCTAAAACTTTGTTATATTTTGAATTAAAATTTTATAAATATAGAGACTGAGATTTTCATGTTGTTCGTACTTTCTAAGAAAAAAATAAAAACAAAAATATGCACCTTAATAGATTCACATTCACGTAATAAAGTATTTTCTATATTAAAATTTATATTTAGATTCAATAATCGATTTGGTATGGTCCATTTGCTTAGTCACCTGGGACCAACAAAGTAATGTCAAGTGTTTTGACTATTTTAAATATAATCTAAAAGTAGTTCAATCAACTTGGGCAGTACTCTAATTTAATCACCCGATTCATCCAAGAATTTTCTTATTTTCTGTAAATATATTTAATTTTATGAAGTAAAAATATTTTATGATTCATATAATAAATTTCTACACTAAATGATAGTATATTAAGATTATAAATTATATATCTAAAGATGAAATAATTATTTTTACTATATGCATATTAATAAAAAATAATCATAGTAATTTTCAAAAAATTAAGATTAACTGATTGATTATGAAATTTATAAAATATTTTTAGTGTTCAATATTTTTTTGAAAGGCACAAATATAAAGACCGAGATTCTAAAAAATTTAGAAAAAGCCAAAATATATTCTAAAATTTTTGTTATATATTGAATTGAGATTTCATAAATATAGAGATCGAGAATTATAATGTTGTTCGTAGTTTCTAAGAAGAAAAAATAAAAATAAAAATATACACACTTAATAGATCTTAGCCAAAATTTTTAAATAATAAAATAAACTAAAGCCCGAAGTTTAAGGTCGCATTTTACGTTGTCTGATTTTTTAAAAAAAAAATAATAATAATAAAACTTACTATTTGTGGGCTGCATTAAATTCAGACCTAGTTTTTGCTACTATTTTTGGTAAATGATTATTCTTATATAGATATAGATTCAATTTTCTTATAGCTTGTAAGTTGTATGTGTTGTTCTATGCGGTGTGTATTATATATTTAATAAACTAAAACCCCCATAGCCCGCGCCCCGCAGCTCAAGACGAGAACGAATCGGGTGCCATTTCCTCGGCCAATCATATATGATGGCACTCCGCCGCAGCAAAATGTGGGCTACAGTACACGCTGGTATGTTACGATGAGATATTCACATTTTGTTTTGTATTTTCTTTCTTCTTCTTGCTTAACAAGTAGCCGCTCGTAGAACTGTAAATGAACCGAACGTTCGGGAGCAAAAGCTCATTCGAGCTTGTTCGTGTTCGACAAAAGCTCGTTCGTTTGTTAATCGAGTCGAGTTTTGAACGATTTTTTTACCTCAAAAATTAAAAAAATAAAGTGCTGGAACAAAAAATACACAAACAATTTCGGGTGGAAAAAAAATAAAAAAGACGTATATGAGAATACTTTTTTCATTGTAAAACGTATTCTCATAATACGTTTTATATTGTAAAAATATTGTAAAACGTATTATGAGAATACGTTTTACAATTAAATATGTATGTAAAACGTATTCTCATAATAGGTGTTTTTGATTTTTTTTTTCACATCTTTTTTTTGTTTTGTTTTTTTTTTTGTCCAGTTGTATTTTTATTTTTTTAATATATAAATTTCCCGAGTTCGAATAGACAATTAGGCTAGTTTAATAATAAAACGAATATAAGCTCGTTCGTGAACGTTCGATTATGTTCCCGAACATTAGTTTAATATAATTTTATTTAATTTTTTATATATTAACATAATATTTTTAATAAAAAATCTATAATTTAATATAATTTAATTTATTTAGTTTTAATATTTTTACATAATATTTGTAATAAAAAATCTAAAATATAAAATTATTTTTATATTATTCTTTTATTTTTGCATTCGAACAAATAAATTTCGAGTTAATAAAACACATTTAAAAAATTTATGTATTAAATTGATTGAACACGAACGAACTCGAACTTTAACGAACAACTAAACGAACGAGCTCGAACACAATTTTTTGCTCAAAAAATAAACGAACACTGTTCGTACGTAAATGAACACGAGCTCGAACAGCCCAAACTCGGTTTGATTTGGTTTCGTTGAAGCAAATTATTTGCCAAATGCACATGACAACCTCACACTATATACTTCTTTCTCCCTTCTCTCATTTGAGATATAATCCTAGAAAAAGAGAAGAACATATGGAGAATGCTTCCAACACACCTTATAACTTGAGCTTCTAACACTCAGATCATGTGAACTAATTACATTTAGAACAACAAACCAACTGCCATTGCTAACTGATCAAAAGTCCTTGATCGACTTTTTTCCGAGCTTCGTTGGCGCTCGCTTGGCATGGCTCAAAATCCTCAAGCTTTGCTTCAATATGTCGATCTCTCTCTCCCTCTTTGACTCTTGTAGTTCCATTTTGACTACCTTTGCTTGCAGATTTTGAATCACTTGTCCCCTGGCCTGCACTTCATTCTTCAGCTCCACTAGAAGCTCTTCCTTCTCTGTTTTCCACCACAGCTTTTCTTCTGGAGAACAAGAAAACTTGGCTTCTTCAGCAGAGTGTTAATTGTCCAATTAGACATACAAAACAAATTAATGAACTCGAACCCCTTTACTAGAACCGAGGGGGAGAGGGTGCGGTCCCACGAGGTGAAGTCGTAGCAAAAGAGGGTGAGCATAGGTGTATTTTAGTGATGTTTGATTCTAAAACCAATTGGTGATGAGAGGAATAGCTAACTAAGCTTATATATTAGGCTCGTTTTTCCTATAGAATCAATGTGGGACAACTCACAAGTGATAATCCAACGCACTGAAATATAACCGTCTACATCTAACACTAGCAATAATCGAACGAAAAACGAACCCGGCCTGAAAAGTGAAAACAATGAAAATTGTACTTTAATTAATAGAAAGGAGCAGACCTTGATGTGTGCGGTGAATGAGGTGATCAAGCTCATCCTTGATAGCAAAATAGAGTTGTTTCCACTTATTCTCGACATGATTAGCCTCATTCGTCGTCCCGGGCTCTGAATGTTGTTGTTGTTGGTTGTGTTTGGAGACGAGTGTGTGGTAGAGCCTCTGCTTCTCTCTCTTCCACTCGGCTTGCTTGAGAGCGAAAACCATGAGCTCGCGCTCGTAGGCTTCGCTCTCGGCCTCTCGAATGCGCAAGATCTCGTCCACTTGGCCTTGTAAAGCCCTCACCTTGTTCTTCAGAACTTCTACAACCCTTTCACTAGGGCTGATGCGGCCCTTCTTCTCTTTTGCTTGAGAACTTCCCATATGCGGCCTACTCTAATTTGTTCTCTGTATCTGTTTTTTTTTTTTATTATTATTGTCTTTGTGCTTGTAAGGAGTGCTTGTTTAACGGGTGACTTGACTTTTATGACACGAGAGTGGACATACTACTATACTAGAATCTAATATACTAAAAAGTTATGTAGGTTGTGTCCATTTCAAAATTTTAATATTTTTTATAATTTTTTTTTTTTTAATCAAGATTTGATTTGAATAGGGAAATTTTAAAAGGTTTGGATTTATCCCGAAATTTGCATATCTCAAAAATTGAATCTAAGAATTGAATTGCTAAACGCAACCCCTATTTACTACATACTGCCTTCTTGTTTTGATCATTTTGTCTCTGACATTTTTTCGAAAAACTAAAAAGAAAAATTATTATAGAAATTATGTTAGAATTTAAAAATTATTATGTTATAAATTAAAATTTATTATCATTATGTTAGAATTGAGAAATTGTTATGTTATGAATTAGAATTGATTATCTTATAAAATTATAATTTATTATCATTATGTTAGAACTGATAAATTATTATGTTATAAATTAGAATTGATTATCTTATAAAATTTATTATTATTATTATGTTAGAAGATAAATTATTATGTTATAACTTGAAACTTATTATCTTGTAAAATTATTTTCTACATTATATTTTTGTTAGTAGACAATAATTATGAATGTTATATTATTTATTTTTTTTACATATAATTAGTATTTTGTTACATGGTTGATAAGTTTAAAGTGCTAAATTTTATTAGGTTATAAATTTTAAGTTTTTATATTATAGAATTATTTTTAATATCATTTGTATAGTAATTAGTACTAGAAATAAGTGTTTATTTATGTACAAAGGTATTATGTTAAAATATAAAATATTTATAATTTACATATAAGTAACATATTATTAATAATAACTACTAAACTAAAATTTATCTAAATTAACCTCAATCAAAAGATTAATTCAATTCAATTTTTAAATATTTAACATATATATTATTTAATTATATTTTTTAAATAATTTCAATTCTATTTTTTTTATATAATTTTAGTTATTACAAAAAAAAAAGGCCGACCGGCCGGTGATTGCGATCACGCTTGGTGGCGGTCGGTCGGCCGACTTCGTGGACTAACTACTTCACTCTTATCTCCTCTAAGAAAAGTGTACTTGCGGGCTTGTGATTCATAATATAGTATTCTTCCAAGAATTTAGCTTTCATGCAAACGATCACCTTCTGATCGCCAGGACTATAAAATAATCCACCTTCCGTTTTTTTGGGATAGCCAACAAACAATTGTGCTTCCAAACGCTTTTCCAATTTGCCATTCTCCTGCACCGGAACATGTGCAGGGCTACCCCTATTCGAATATGTTAAGAACTGCCTTATGCCCTTTCCATAATTAATAAGAAATAGTCTCTACTGACTTCGATAGAACTAAGTTCAAGATATACGATGATATTTCTAGTCCATTCCCCAAAAACGAATTCGGTAACTTTGAATAACTCATCATAGACCTAGCCATTTCCATAAGAGTCATATTCCTTCGCTCTTTAATCCCGTTCAGCTGGGCATGCCAGGTGCAGTCAATTGAGATACAATCCCAGCCTATGATAGATATGTTCTAAATTCTCCAAAGAGGTACTCGTCACCTCGACCTGATCGAAGTGACTTGATACTCTCACCATGAAGCTTCTCCACAACTGTCTGACAAAATATTCGGACTTGCGGTGCATCAAGTAGACGTATTCAAATCTCGAGTAATCATCAATGAAGGACGGAAGTGCAACTAGGATAAATATAGTCGACAAAATATGCAATTTCTCCCATTTAATAATATAAATATGCATTGTTTGGAGGCAGAACAGATTGGCTAATGTAACTGTTAAAGTGACGCATACAATAATTTGTGATATTTTTTTTTTTTTTT
>CACSLK010017620.1:716964-730520 GCA_902706635.1 Striga hermonthica | reverse complement strand
AGAACACACACACACACACACACACACACTAACGCAGAGAGATTTACGTTTCGTTTGATGTCCAGAATACGTCTCAACGAGGGTTCATTCTCGTGATCCTAAACCCACATTCTCGTAATCCCTGACCTATCTCCTCGTATTCCAGACGTCTTATTACAGGGGGCGAAAATCAGAGCATCGACAGGGAAGAACATAGAGAGGGCGAAAATTTGATTGCTTATTAGTGTGTATTCTTTGAATACACACAGAAAACGTGGTGTTACGCGTAATGCGTGCATGGGAGGAAGCAATTTTTGATGGGTTTCTACGCATTGGCTGTTTGAAGATTTTATCTTGGGGCCTGACTGCCTACAATTCAGGAAATGGTGTGCATTTTCACTTGTCTTTGTTCTATCGTTTTTGCTTCTTTAAGTTTGACATCTTCGATTGGTTGTTTATCTTTGATCCTACAGTGACGAGCTAAACGTGATAATTCGGTCAGAAAGTTGAGCAATTAAGTTTTGGTATTCTAACTGTTATTGTTGATGAACTGGTTTGATATGAGAAAAGGATTTGTGGCTAGCATTGTTCTTTTTTTTTCCCTTGTTAAGTTCTTCATACTGCATACTTTTTGTGTCATGTTTATTTGTTATTGGGGCTTGAAAATGAATCAAATTTGAGAGCAATTAGTCTGGGCAAAAGAATGGACTCCTTAATCGATCCTGATTATAGTATTTCTTGTGTCTTTTTAGTATAAGTGAAAAACGTGGGGGGTGGATTCATTATGTTTATCACTATCATGAGGGGATTGCTCCAAACAATTTCCTCTAGTTGTTTGTGTTTGTTTTACTTTGTGAGGATGTAGTAGAGTGTTTCATGTGAGAGAAACGTTTATTATATGATCATTAAGTGTGATGGATGCAATGTCAATATCATTAAGGATTAATGGTAGGAAAGCTTGTTTATATGCAAAATATGTTGGGTTCTAGATGGCAGAAACGCATGCATGATGGGTGTAATAAGTAAACGGGAACTGGAAAAAGTTCTCATTTGTACAGAACTCTTTTGAAGACTTAGGAATTTTAAATTTATATGTAGTGCAATCAGCTTTAAGATGGCTGAAGTCTGCCTGTTTTATGCAAGTGAAATTGTCATGGAACTTAAGACACAAAACATTGAAATGATGGTTTCTAAACGCAGATGAATACTATGGTGAGGAGTAAGTTGAAGCGGCATGTAAAATTGAATTTCGAAAACAATATATTCATGGTGTTAAAGACTTAGTAAATCAAGGTCATTTGTGGCTTCTACACGTTTCTTGCAACCACGTAGTTTTCATCTTCTATGCACACGGACAAAGGTGGTTAACTCTTGTGAAGCCATACAATCAGTGTCGGCTAGAAAATTCAATAGAATCATAATGATGTATATTTATTTTTCCTACTCAAATGTGGGCTCAACTTTTCGCTTGTTTCAGAGACGACTAAATTTGCTAAATGTAGCTTCATTTACATTTTCATGATCTGTGGTAACTAATAAAATGTTGATGTTAGACTCTGGGTAGAATAGAGTGATTTATTTTGCTTTTGAAACAGATTGAGAATCTGTATTTTACGTCCTTCAGATAGCTTCTTCATATATTGGCTAATAGTTGGCTAACTTGTCATTCAGACTGTATCTGCCAGTATAGCTGTTGGATCTCAAGTGTGGGTAGAAGATCCTGAGGTAGCTTGGACAGATGGGGAAGTTGTGGAAGTTAATGGTGACGAGATCAAAGTATTTACATCATCGGAAAAGATAGTAAGTATTTCATTTTGGGATTCTGATATGTCTAACATATAACATATGGTGTAATCTATTATGTTTTTCAAATTTTTTTCCCCCAGTAGAACTCTTTCAATAATTCGCCTAAATTTCTTTCTTCAAATGGTTTTAGTTGTTTAAATTTTGTATGTCTTAACTGTGTGACATTTTGTGATTCCTAAATACCTAGGGTCCTAGACATCAAATGGGATGCTGCAAAATTCACCATAATAAGTTCTTAATTCTTAGTTTTGGTTTACTTTGTTATTGAACAGATTTGTTTCAGACCTTGCTCATCCATTTTACCTGTTTCTGCGAGACGCAGTCATAATGGTGTTAAAATTTTGGATCCTACAAAAGGGTTGTTATATTAGTGACAGATAATCTAAATAAAATCAGTTCTCATTGTTTTTACTAACTTTTACCTTGTAGAACATTGCTGATTTAGCGAATATCCACCCGAAAGATCCTGATGCTCCCCCTTGTGGTGTGGATGATATGACAAAGCTTGCCTATTTGCATGAGCCAGGCGTTCTGTACAATCTGAGATGTAGATATGATGTGAATGAGATATATGTGAGCACTATCTTCCCTCTTTGACTTCCTTCTCTACTTTACACAAACATGAGTCAGGCGTGCCGTGCAATCCATGCTATATTTCTCTGCTCTTCTCCGGATGCATTGCTTTTGTTTGAGATTTATGCTGATTCTTGACGTAATTTGTTTTCCTCTACAACTATTTCTTTTCTTACAAACTTTTACATGCCTTGCTACTGCAGACCTATACTGGTAACATCTTGATAGCAGTGAACCCTTTCCAAAGGCTTCCACATCTATACAATAATCAGATAATGGAAAAATACAAAGGAGTGGCGCTTGGGGAGCTTGGCCCACACCCTTTTGCCATTGCGGATGCTGCTTACAGGCAATCTTTGTTTTCTCGAGGATTATTAAGTAACAACTGCTACTTTTTATGTGTGCCACTAACTACTGGATTCTGCCAAACGAATGCAGGCAGATGGTTAACGAGGGTATAAGTCAGGCAATTTTGGTTAGTGGGGAGAGTGGGGCCGGTAAAACTGAAAGCACTAAGATGCTTATGCAGTATTTTGCGTATATGGGAGGTAGAGTTGCTGCCGAGGGACGGACTGTGGAGCAGCAAGTACTTGAGGTTTGCTTCTGAGCAATACATTTTTTTTATCGTACTATTTTTTGCATCTCAAGTTTTTATTATTAATATTTTTTAATTTGCATGTACGTTTTTGCAGTCAAATCCTGTTCTGGAAGCGTTTGGCAATGCAAAGACAGTGAGAAACAACAATTCCAGGTTAGCCAATTAATGATTTATTGTTCTCACACATATATGTGGTTGTGTTTGTATCTTGATAAAATATCTTTGATTTTGTTTTTTCAACTATAATTTTTACGCTTTCATGGCAGTCGCTTTGGAAAATTTGTTGAGATACAGTTTAATAACAAAGGTAGGATTTCTGGTGCTGCAATCAGAACCTATTTGCTGGAAAGATCACGAGTTTGCCAAGTTTCTGATCCTGAAAGAAACTATCACTGCTTTTATATGCTTTGTGCTGCTCCACCAGAGGTAATATTGTAGAACCTAGGAATATTTCTAATTTATTTCTGATTCTCAATGGACATCATTAGGTGATATTTGGTCTTTCCTCCAAAAGAGGGGAAGGGGGGACAAGATGTAGTAACAACTTGACCTGTTAGCTGCTTCGTTATTGTATCTTATTTTATGTATTTTTCTAGCGACTCTATAAAATTTTAACCATGATAAGTTCCGCATCGACATGTGAGCATTAAAAACATCCACTTGGATCCTTTTACACTTTGCTCCAAATAACAAACTCTGGTTTTTATTCCTGGTTCAGTACTACCCTGAGTTTTCACAATATTATTCAACCAACATGCGTATAGATGCAGGGATGTTGAGGAATTACATTTCACCTCTATAGTCTTCCATTAGACCACCTCTATAGTCTTCCAATCATTACATCTCTGAAAACACTTGCACACTGATTCATCCTATAATCTCTGACACATGTAACTATAATTGTTCTGTAATATTTCACAAGTTTCAACTCAGTAAAGGGTGCGTGTCCTACCCCTGAGTTCTTTGTCTACTCAATTGGATAAATATGATTGGTCCAGTATTATTTGCATCGTCCACTGGTTTATTCTGGCGTTGGTTTGCTCCTCTTAGTCTTTAAAACATCTAATACATTACATATTCTTACCGTCATATTACTTCTATTTTAGATACATGTAATGCCCAACACACGGGATGCTTAACCACCTTCATTTGTAAAGGATGGCCAATTATATATTCATTATAAATACTTTTAATATGTTCAAATTCAAGCAAATACTATACCTGATTACCTAGTCTATATAGTCGCCGGGGGTTATTTGTACTATAACTTTGTAATCAGACAACATAAGAAAATGCTGGTTACAGTAGATGGATCGTACATGTAGGTTGTGACGTTAGGTATGCTATGCTACTATTGTTATTTGTTCACCTTCAACCAACTACTTATGCATAGGATAAAGTACAATGTTTTTGAACATGTATGATTTTCCTTTTCCTTCAAAAAAATTCAATTTGGTTGACCTCTGTGAGATAGAAGAACTGTTCGCAATATTAGCAAATGTAATCATTGTCACGTTCTAATTCGAATGCCGATGTTTGACGGCCAAAATTTATTTTTCTTTCTAACAGGATGTTGAAAAATACAAACTGGGGAATCCTAGAACGTTTCATTATTTAAACCAGTCTAACTGCTACGAACTGGATGGAGTTGATGAGTGTAAAGAATATCTTTCCACTAGGAGGGCCATGGATGTTGTTGGAATCAGTTCTGATGAGCAGGTACCAATATATGGATCCAGTTTGTGTTAACATTTCATTATTTTCAGTGTTAGTAAAATATTCCATTTGCAGGATGCAATTTTTCGAGTTGTGGCTGCAATTCTGCACTTGGGTAATATTGAGTTTGCTAAGGTAAGTGAAAGTGATGCTTCACAACCCAAGGATGATCAATCTCGATTCCATCTGAAGACAGCAGCTGATCTTCTAATGTAAGTTTTTTTCAACTTTATATGTTTTCACATTTTTATTTAAATTTGTGTTTCTGTATATACCGGCTGACTTTTCCGATACTTATGGTGGATTGGTTTAGGTGTGATGAGGAATCACTTGAGGACTCCTTGTGCAAACGTGTGATGATTACTCGTGATGAGACCATAACAAGAAACCTTGATCCAAGTGCTGCTGCACTCAGTAGAGATGCTTTGGCCAAAATTGTTTATTCGAGATTGTTTGATTGGTCAGTAAGCAAAAGCTAATTCATTTGATTGTTCGCCTTTACTGGTTATCTTCATTCAAGAAAACACCTATTTGCTCAGGCTTGTGAACAAGATCAACCATTCTATTGGGCAAGATCCAGATTCAAAATTCTTAATAGGGGTGCTGGATATTTATGGCTTTGAGAGTTTCAAGACAAACAGGTGCTTAACCGGTATGCTTAATCTTCTTCATATTTAGAGGTTAATACCCTGCATGGTGCTGCACAAAAGCCTTTCTATTAACTTATTACGATGGTGACCTTTGTACTAAAATTCAGAAACCCTGTTGTATATTTCATTAATTTCTTTATGCTACTCAGTATCTCAATGATGATCATTCTAGCATGATGTTTAATGGAATGGTTTCCTTTCATCTATTCATTACAATTGTACTATATTTATTTTTCCATCTTGTTTTCTATTTCCAGTTATCTAGGGTTGCAACGAATATGAAGTTTTAGCTTCGATATGCCTGATGGTTATTCTAGAGTGATTATCTCATGTTTCTCCCACTTTCTGTTGCAGCTTTGAGCAGTTCTGTATAAACTTAACTAATGAGAAACTGCAGCAACATTTCAATCAGGTGCACATATGATATTCTGGTCTATTTATCTTAGTAAATGTAGAAGGTTGACATATAAAGATTGAATTAAGTCTCAGAAAGCAGAATTTTTCTTTAAGATGAGATTTTGTATTTTATGGCAGCATGTTTTCAAGATGGAGCAAGAAGAGTATACGAAAGAAGAAATTGATTGGAGTTACATAGAGTTTGTTGACAATCAAGACATACTTGATCTAATTGAAAAGGTTTGCGCGGTATCTGTTTAATAGTCGACTGCAATTGTCTTTTACATCAATTTTCTGAAGTATATCTGTGCTGCCAATTATTTCTTGAACAACTTTAAATTGTTTGATATACCTTTTTCACTTGTGTTGTGGGTTCTACTGTGATCTTAGCTATAACCAACTTATGAGTTATGTGCATTTAATTTCTGTATGTTTGTCATTTTACATCCTGTTAATTATTTTAGGATCAATATCAAACTTGATTCAAATTGTTCCCTTGAGTTTTGAAACTGCGTAAGTGCTAATACAAATTACTTGATTTACTCCATTCACAATGACAAGGATCTGTCTCTGCCACTCTCTTTCCCGAATAAGTGGAAATGTCAAGATTCAAGTCACTAATTTTTTTAAGAAAGCCATTTGTGTTGACAGCCTGCAGTTTACTGTAAAACTATTGAAGTCTGTGCTTATGGTAGTTCAATAAAACCGGCAGATAAAAAGGATTAATGTTTAGTGGGATTGTTTTTTGAGCTTTTCTGTTTGTAATAATTTTGTGGACATTGCTCTGAGCTCAGATTTGTTTTTTTCTGAGGTTGCTTGAATTGTTTTTATATTTGTCTGCCTGACCGCAAAATTTTGATGGCTTGCACATACAGAAACCAGGTGGCATTATCGCTCTTCTTGACGAGGCTTGGTATGTTTTTAAATCTAGTACTTGTGATAGGTATCAAAAGTTTTTGAAAAACATGAAGATTTAAGTGGCTTTAATTTCCTATTTACTTTAGCATGTTTCCAAGATCTACCAATGAGACATTTGCAGAGAAGCTGTACCAGACATTCAAAGACCACAAACGTTTTCTGAAGCCAAAGTTGTCACGAACTGACTTCACCATTTGCCATTATGCTGGAGATGTATGAAACCTCTATGTTCTTCAATGACAATACGTTATAGCTAGAAAATTCTCGTTGCTCCTTGACATGAACTTCATCCTTCAGGCACACTTTGTTTTTGCAGGTCACTTACCAGACAGAACTGTTTTTGGATAAGAACAAGGACTATGTTGTTGCTGAGCATCAGGCTCTCCTCAGTGCTTCAAATTGCGCGTTTGTCTCTGGCCTTTTCCCACCCTTGCCCGAGGAATCTTCTAAAACATCAAAATTCTCTTCCATTGGTTCTCAATTCAAGGTTCACTGCCTTTAACATTTGTATACTTTTTTTTTTTTCATTTTTATTCTCTAAAATTTGAACCCCATATTTTTTGGCTTATACAGCAACAACTGCAATCTCTGCTTGAGACTCTTAGTGCTACAGAACCACACTACATTCGATGTGTGAAGCCTAATAATCTTTTAAAGCCTGATATCTTTGAGAACTCTAATGTTCTACAGCAACTTCGCTGTGGGGTGAGCTTTAGTCACTATTAGCTTATTACATGCGAGGTGCAACATGTCACTATCTATATTATAATTATTTGTGTCGTGAACTGTGAACTGGATTACATTTTCAAGGATGACGGTGTAACTAAAATTGTTTCCAGGGGGTTATGGAGGCAATCAGAATAAGTTGTGCTGGATTTCCAACTCGGAAAACCTTTGATGAATTCATAAATCGTTTCAAAATCCTTGAGCCAAGCATCATAAATGGAAGGTAACCTTACCAGTTTCTGGTAGTGATAACTCATAATTCTCCTTTCACTATTCCTTTAAGATTGCATAACTTTCGCTATCATTCTGATTGTCCTCTGTCCTTACACTTTGATAGCACTGATGAGGTTGCTGCTTGCCGAAGGATTTTGGGGAATGTTGGTCTTCAAGGTTATCAGGTACTTAACAGAATGTATGTGCAGTGTGTGAAAATCTTTGTGTTTTTTCTGTTTTAATCTTATGCAGTTGAATATTTTACATTGCATGTCCAGATATTCGTTGTTTCTTTTTCCACTTGTTTTTAATTAAATGAGATCTTTCAAATATATGGGGTTATGGGAAATCGTAATTGGAGAAAGACATGATCTGTGGAATTGCGCTGCTGGTCCTCTGTCTCTCCGTAATTTGATTAATCTTTTCATTACCCACCTTGGCCCTGATTAAGGCTTTGAACTTTACATAGTGCTTCTACCTTTTTTTGCCTTTTACCAAATCAAAGTAACACTTGTATGTTTTCATTCTCTAGTTGTGGTCGTTCTCATGAAGCTGACATTTGAAATATCCATAATTTTTACAATTCCATAGTTAAATTTTCATATAATGCATTAAAATACAGAGCTAATAAAGGTATATCTCATGACTTCCGGTTTTCCAGATTGGCAAAACGAAAGTATTTCTAAGAGCAGGCCAGATGGCAGAACTAGATGCACATCGGGGACAGGTGCTTGGGAGATCTGCATGCATAATCCAGAAAAAAGTCCGTTCACATTTGGCACGCAAATACTTCATCTTGCTACGCATGTCAGCTGTGGAAATTCAGGCTATGTCAAGAGGTATTCAGTAGTAGCTTGTGGTTCAATTTTTGCTTCTTACACATCAATATTTATGAGAACCATCTCAAAGTGGTCGTAGATATTATTTTACTATCAATATTCCTTCTGATGTGTCAGGACAAGTTGCTCGCCATATTTACGAGCACAAGAGAAGAACAGCTGCTGCTTTGAAAATTCAGAATGAATCACGTGCATTTCTTGCTAGAAAAGCTTATGCACTTCTGTGCTCTTCTGCAATCCTCATTCAAGCTGGACTAAGGGGTATGGCTGCTTGTAATGAACTCCAATTGAGGAAGAAAACAAAAGCAGCTATTGTCATCCAGGTAATTTCATGCATAAAAGAGGTAGTACTGATTCTCAAATGCTCTGCAGTCATTTTGCTTATTTTTACGTGTGTACGACCTTAATAAGCTAACTGTGGTTCCTTGGTGAGGAGTTCTATATATATATTTTGTGAACTTTGCTAAGGAAACTATTTGAAATTTCATTTAGTGGGTCACCTTCTGGCTATCACTATTCTTTGGGATGTTCACTTTAGCTTGGGCAGAAATATTGGCTCTAGTAGTCACCTAACAACTCTTATATTTTGTCGCTTATTATGAAACATGATATGTATTCTATGCTGTGTATGAAGATATGCTCCTGTTCAATCAATAAAAAATGGCAAACTGCCAGCATAATAAAGGACTCCCTCAAGTGTATGTACATAAGTACGGAGTTACTCATTGAGGTTGGGTTTATAGGGGTTGTGTGTCTGCAATGATTAGAGAACGACAAGATTGTAATGACGAATCTTTTCTTTTTTCTTTTCTCTTCCACATTTGATTTCCAATCTTTAGGTCTCATCATCTAATATTATTAATACTGAAGTTGGCTGAGGTTCCCAGTCATTCTGAGGTCTGTCCAAACCTAATAGTTATATTCACGTATCATCATGGGGGTTCAGACGTCAACTACTTTATTTTATACTTCGAATAAATGTCAAGATATAAGAGATTTAAGCTACTGGAAATTGGCAATTCATATTTATGCTTGAAAATTTTTGCTAAGGCATCCGCATTTTGATGGTATGTATTCCAGAGTCATTTTCGAGGTCACTGGGCCTACTCTTGGTATTTGAGGATGAAGAGAGCAGCAGTTGTTGCTCAGTGTGCCTGCAGAGCAAGGAAGGCTCACACAGAATTTAGATTAATTACATTGGTGCGTTTTTAGTTTTTCTTTTTCTTTTTCTTTTTTTAAGCAAAGTAATGAGGAGGGCAGGTATATGTGTGCTTGAACTTATTTAATAATGTCGCAGGTTTACGACAATTGGGAATACAGATGTCTAATTTTATGTAGGTTTGAAAATAAGACCCTTACGAAAGCAATCCAGCTATATCATGGGTTATTACAAATGAATTAGATCCCACTGCTACTCCAATTTTACTTATTTATCACTGAATGTAGACACCTTTCATTTCTCAAATTGAACCCTTAATCAAGTTGAGCTAATATTTCCAGTTCCTTCATGTGTTGAGAATGGCTATCCCCTATAAAGTCAATATTTAGGTTAAAGTATGATATTTTCACTAATATATTGAACTCAAATTATGATTCTGAGTGCCCAAATGTGTTAGAACTGACAATAAAATGGCTTTGTACCTCTGTTCAGGCTGCAAAAGAAACAGGAGCACTTCAAGAAGCCAAAAGCAAGCTTGAAAAGCAAGTTGAAGAGCTAACATGGCAACTGGAGTTGGAGAAACGCATGCGGGTAATATGTTTTCTTAACTTGCTTATGACATTAAAAAATAACAAATATAACAAAAAAAAAAAAAATGCTTTTGACATCAACTCTAATGTGGAAGTTTGTGAATGTCACATCCGCATTGCGGCATAATGTATGAAAAGGGAAAGACGCTGACTAGTTTCTTCACATTGCCTTTTGTTGGTCTATGTTTTCAGGCTGACATAGAGGAAGCTAAAATTCAGGAAACTTCAAAATTACAATCTGCTATGGAGAAAATGCAATTGGAATTTCAAGAAACGAAGAAACAGCTGATGAACGAACTTGAAGCTGCAAAGAAAGGAGCTGGGCAAGTTCCTGTTGTACAAGTTCCTGAAGGAGCTGGGCAAGTTCCTATTGTACAAGAGTTGTCTGTTATTGATCATGATCTGATTGATAAACTAACAGCTGAAAATGAGAAGCTGAAGGTGATTTCACAGAATTTAAACGAAATGTATTTTGGCGGTATCTCTGTTTGCAGCATTTAATAGATGTTGCCCTGAATTGTCTTTCAGAGTTTAGTAAGTTCTCTGGAAAAGAAAATAGATGAAACCGAGAAGAAGTATGAAAAAACAAACAAGCTTAGTGAGGATCGATTAAAGCAGGCTCTAGAATCAGAGTCGAAGATTATTCAATTGAAGACTGCAATGCAGAGGTTGTAATTTTAGTTAATTTTCATCTATAACTTTATTTGAAGGAACTTATTTTTATTATGTCCCTTTGGTTTCTATTTTTTGCACGAAGGCATGTATTTCTTTTAACTATGAGTTCATCTAATAGTCATGTTCCATTATCTTCTACTTTAGGCTTGAAGAAAAACTATCAGACATAGAGACCGAGGACCAGGTTCTCCGGAAACAAGCTTTGCTGAATGCTCCTTCGAGGAAAGTGTCTGGACGCTTTGGTCAGATCCCTCAGGTTGAATGCAGTATTTGCCCTAGTTTTTTCTTCTTATTATTATTTTTTAATCTTTTCTTCCTTTCAAGTTTTGGTTCTTATGATTTACTGCCTTCTGCAGCCTGTGGAGAATGGTGGTCCTGTAAGTGAACTTTTCTAAATGGCAGTTTTGATTGCATTCATATTCTCATTTATATAACATAATCGTTGCATTTTTTCCACCATCTTAATCACGTTATGAGATATATACAGGAATCATTAAGGGCGGCATCTCTTAGAAGATATGGGAGTGTATCTTACGACAACCTAAGGAGATCCCATATTGAAAGGCATCGTGTATGTAAACTTTTTGATGTTCAACTTTTATCTTATTTGCATTTGTGTCTTCTTTGTTTCTGTGGCAGGGCTGGCATAGTATCCAGCCCAAGAGACCAACTGGTTATGAGTGCAATCAGGGTTTAGTTCATCACTGGAATATATATGAAGATATGAAGAGTGAAAAATGATGAGAACATAGAAGGTTAATTAAAATTGTAGCAATGAAAGTCTATCAGCAGAAAAAAAATTGTTTCGTAAGTCGATTTTGACATAAATAGTAATATATATGGTATGGTAGATTTTATTCAACAATTGCCCCAAAGAAAATAGCAATAAATAAGAAATTGCATGAACTTAGATCAATCAAATAAGGCTATTTCTATCCAAGCAATAATTTGCCCTAATAAATTTTAACTGCCCGTTTAGAATGTATATGGATGGAATAATGATAAAAAAACGGAAGAGAGAAAAGAATTTACAAAAAAAAAAAAAAATGGAATTCCTAACAAACTGAATTAGTTCCCCAGAAAATTATAATTGTGGTTGTTCTAGTACTACTTGTGCCGCACACTTGAAAACATGGAAACTGCATTATTTTGGGATTGTTGGGTAATGGTGTGAGGATATACATTACAAGAATATTTACCATAATCACCACGGCTCTTAAACCTGTAAAGACAATTTTTTACATTTATTCATATAATTACCACAAGCAAGATTAGAACTGCGAAAGCTAATACACTGGGGACAGTATATTGTTTTGTCCCTTTACAAGCTTTAACATATAGAGGGAAAAATATAAATTGCAAAAGAGCAAACTAACTAGATATGTAAACTTATTTGTTTGTTTATTTATTATTTTTAGGGAATAAATTTGTTTTAGTTTCATTTCAGGTCCGATATCTTTTTTTATTGATGCTAGTAGTTACTCCTATATTTCCTTCCCTTTTGAGTATCTAACCATTTCCTGCATTTCATTGTTATTCTGTGTTTCAGCCTTGCTTTCAACTCATGACTTGTGAATGAATTTTTCTTGGTCCCAGGAGAATGTAGATAGTCTACTTACTTGCATAGGGCAACTTCTTGGGTTTAGTGAAGGAAAACCAATTGCTGCATTCACGATTTACAAATGCCTTGTTCATTGGAGATCCTTTGAAGCTGAAAGAACTAGCATATTTGATCGGCTTATTCAAATCATTGGATCAGCAATTGAGGTAAGTGTCGGGGTATTTTAACAAATTTGTTCTGTTCTCTTGGCATTCTATATATCATAGTTATATAATGTGTGTATTTTACTATTTGGACCATCGTTCCTTGAAATTTTTTTAGTAAGTAAACGAACACTATCGGTACCCTGTAGAACAGAAAGTCCCAGAAATTTCTTATAATAAACAAAACACCATGTTTCTCAAGTGTACTGGTTTATCACCTTTATGTTTTCAATTCTACACTGTTAACATTAGTACTTGCATGATGTTGCAGGATGAGGCGAACAATGACTACATGGCTTACTGGCTCTCGAATACATCTACACTATTGTTTTTACTTCAACATACTTTAAAAGCTGGTTCTTCAAGTGCCAGCAAACCTCCCCAACCCACGTCATTTTTCGGAAGGATGGCACAAGTACGAATATATTTAGTGGATTGTTCTTTTACGAAATTATAAAAGAAAATGAGTGGGTTGAACCATTTCCGCTGGAATTTGAGTTGGAGAAAGAACTTCACCACATGATTTGTTTCTTTTCCAGGGTTTTCGGTCATCACCTTCTTCTAACAACCTTAGTGTTGCTGGATTGGATGGAATACACCAGGTTGATGCCAAATATCCAGCTTTGTTGTTTAAGCAACAACTAACTGCTTATGTTGAGAAGATTTACGGAATCATTCGAGATAATTCGAAGAAGGAATTGTCATCTCTTTTATCTTCCTTTACCCAGGTTGCACACATCCCTTTTGTTTAGAAATTTAGGTTCCAGCCTTATGCATTTTCATTATTTGTGTGTATCTATTCTAAGTTGATACAATATTGAAATTGTTACATTAGTGACAAATGTGAGTAGGTGAATAGAGAAGTCGGAAAATGTGGCATAATGAAAGTCATTTAATGTTTCTCTTTTCTCAAATAATTTATAACAATTGATTCGCCAGAGAAAAAAAAAAAAA